>CAUYQU010005658.1:0-42214 GCA_963574635.1 Cheracebus regulus
CATGTAGGAGGAGAGGCATTCTGATTTCAGGTGTTCTCAGCGTTTTTGCACTGGTTTCTTCCTATTTTTGTGGATTTATCCACCTGTCGTCTTTGTGATTGCCGACTTTCAGATTGGGTCTCTGAGTGGACGTCCGGCTTATTGGTGATGAGGTTTTTTCTGTTTCTTAGTTTTCCTTCGGCGGACGCCCCTTCCCCACAGAGCTGGGCCTTCCCGGGTTCAGCTGTGCTTGCTGTCAGTCCTCAGCACTTCCAATTGCTGTTCTCCTTGTGGGGATGGGACCAGCCGAGCCTGACTAAAAGGGCATCCAGTCCCGTACACTCTGCACCGAGAAGCGCCGCGCTGGCCAAAAGAGTCACGCTGGCGACCCGTGTGGCTCCTTCGCCGGGAATCTCCCAGTCTGTGGGCATCAAAAATCCGTCTGCAATTGCGGCATCCACTCGCTGTCTGCGCTTTCACTGGGAGCTACAATCCTGAGCTGCTGCTATGCGGCCATCTTGGATCTCTCTCCGCCCAGTGATGAAGTTTTTCTGTTTCTTAGTTTTCCTTTGGCAGATGCTCGTTCCCTACAGAGCCGGACCTTCCCGGGTTCGCTGTGCTTGCTGTAAAACTCTCAGTCCTCAGCGCTTCCAATTGCTGTTTTCCTTGTGGGGTTGGACCAGCTGAGCCCGTCCGTCCCATGTACTCCACACCGGGAAGCGCCGCGCTGGGGCACCGGCAAAACAGCTGCGCCGGCCAAAAGAGTTGCGCTGGCGACCCGTGTGGCTCCTCTGTCGGGAATCTCCCAGTCTGTGGGCAACAAAAATTCGTCAGAAAGTGCGGCGTCTACTTGTTCTCTGCGCTTTCACTGGGAGCTACATTCCTGAGCTGTTGCTAATCGGCCATCTTGGATCTCTCCATGTATATTATTAATTTGTTGACTTGGTAGATCTTTCTTAACAGCATTTTCTTATTATAAATTTTAATTTACTGTATATAATCCTTTTAAACTTTATTTTGTAAGTGTTCTAATTATTACATGGTCCTTATAAATGTTTCAATTATAATATTATACTCAAATGACTGAACGAGTCAATGAATTTAACTATTGCCATTTCTTGGAAGAAAGAGTTGTCTTTGAACTTTTACAATTAAAAAAATAATGTTGCTACAATAAACATAATTTTTGGCATACATGTTTTTATTTGTTTCTATTTATTTCATCAGGAAACATTCTCAGACTGAGAATTGACAGATCAAAGTATGAATACTTGTTGCAATTACATGCTGCCAAAATGTTCATTTCAAAGCAGTTGTGCTAATTTATACTTTTGCAGTCTGTTGACATTTTATTTTGTTATTATTATTATTGTATATCAAGGAAAATATATACTGTTCCATACAATCTCTTTAATAATTATTGAGGGTAACACTGATTATTATTTATAAGACTAGAAATGGCTAGGCTTTCTGCGAATGTCTTTTGAAATTCTTAATACTCCTGAATGTTCAACACAATACTAAATAAAAAGTAGCTGTGCAGCTTTAATATCCCCATCACAAACTCTTCAAATGTTTCCACCTTAAAGTATCCCCTCCATGCCTTAACTTAATGAAGAGTTGCCTTAAAATAAAACATAAAACAAACAAAGTATGCATTCTACTATTTAACAATCTTGACTCTGTTGATTAATTGATTTTCCGAAAAACAAGCCCTAGTGACTTTTACAGAATTGTGTTCATGTTTTGTAAATTGTCCTTGATGCAGTTGGTTCCTTTTTGAACATTACATCATGTATATTATTGACCTACTGGTATTTTTCCAGTGTTTTCTCTTTCCAGATGTTCATTAGTCCTTATTGAATTTGATATGTGACTAGATGTCTTTACTAAAGGAACGTTTTGATCTCTAATATTCGATGACTTGAAACATGCATCCCATCAGGGCATATATTAGAGAAGAAAAGGCTAAACAGAGAGAGAACTATGTTTATCTCCAGAGGGACCCTCTCAAGTATTCACTTGGTACTGATCAGTGCATACATCTGAGGAAACTTCTCAAGACATGGGAAATAACTACTTGGAAAGGAGTACAGGAAACACTCTCTAAAGCTCACATAGAGCTCAACTAGTACCCATTTACAGTGAGCAGGATAGAAACCTTATAATTCATTGGGCACAAGTTAGGGTATTAAGAAAGACCTTTCTCCTGTTCTGGGACAAAATTAATCCTCCACTAAATACTGCTCTGGCCCCATTTAGCAAAGCCTAAGACAGAAAGTAAAGGATCAAACTACTTTCAAGAATACTTTTAGGAACACAGAAATATGCAACAGCTGATTATGCAAAATATAAATGTCTGCCATAAAAAATGAACAAAGGCATACAGAGAAACAGTAAGATAGAACCTGTTATAAGAAGGAAAATTAGCCAATCATCACTGACAGATGACAAAATTAAAAAACATGAATATTTATAGTTATTTTAGAAATCTGTAATAGGTCCAGAAAGCTAGAAGAAAGACTAAAAAAAATGTTAGTAGAAAAACAGAAGATATGAAAAAGACCCCAAACAAAATTATAGAGACAAAATTGAGAATTTCTGAGATAAAAAATGCTATATGTGAGATCAATGACAGATTAGACATTGCAGAAGAAAAGATTAGTGAACTTGAAGACATAGCAACAGACGCTATCCAAATTAAACAGCAAGATAAAAACAAATTTTGAAAACATAGAACATCTTTGAATTGTAAACCAAATTAAAAAAGCCAAATGTATATGAAATTTCCATTTGGCATTATATTCCTTCTCTTTGCAGAACTTCCTTGAATATACTTTACGGAGTATTTCTGTTGGTAACAAATTACCTTTGTATATACAGAAGCATCACTATTTTGTCTTTCTAAAATAAAAATCGTTTTTTAAATGTTCTGTTTTCTTTTAGCACGCATTATTTCTTCTTTCTTGAATTATGTGTCGCCATACTTGCTTTGTTACTCTGTAGGTAACGTCTTTTTCTTGGCTGCTTTTAAGATTTTCCCTTTTATCAAATTTTAATCAATTTTAATATGTGAATTGGCATCATTTTTTCATGTTTCTTTCTCTTGCTTCTTCAATTTGAGGTTTCATAGTTTTATAAAATTTGAAAAATTTTTACATAACTTTTAAAAATATATTATCAGATCTCCCTCTGATGCTTTTTTTTGGGAACTGCAATTAAGCACATATTTGGCTAGTGGATATTGGTCCATATCAGCAATCATACTAAGTATAAATGATTTGAATTTTCTAACTAAAAGTCAGAGATCATCAGATATATTTTATAAAAAAGTAAGACCACACTATGTAATGCTTACAATAAACAGTTTACATGTAATAACATTGGTTTGTTTTAGAAAATGAAAAAAAAAAGTGCACTCAGATTAATCAATAAAAACTGAAATAGCTACATAAACATTAAACAAAGCATACATCATTACCAGTAATATTATTAGAATAAAAGGGTTATTTAATAAAGAATAAAGTGGGCAATGCCTCAAGAGAAGACAATCATTGTAAACACTAATGCAGTTAATTATTGAACTTCAAAATATATGAAACAAAAAATGAGACAGTCGCAAGGGGAAATAAAATTTACAATTATAATCATAGGTTTTAACATTGCTTTCTCAATAATTGGTAAATAAATAAGAGAAAATAAAAACGGTAAGAAAGAACTGAGCCGGAGTATCAATACCAAGTTGACTTCAGAAACTTAATGGCCCACTCTATCCCAAAAATAAAAATACACATTTAATTGTATCCATAATATTTACCAAGGCCAGATATTAGCATACTTTTTCTGCAAAAAACAATTAGTTAATATTTTAAGATTTTGGAGCCTTTGTAGTTCCTGTCACATGTTCTTTGTTTGTTTGTTTTTGCAATGCTTTAAAAATGTAAAAATCATTCTTAGTTTATGAACCACACAAAAACAGGCCCAAAGCTTTATTTACCCTCCAGGTCATAGTTTGCCAACCTGTGTTCTGTGACATAAAATGTACCTTAAAGAGTCTTAAAACATTCAGCTTACAAAGTATGATCTCTGACATGGTAGAATTTAATTTGAAATTGCAAACAAAAAGATATTTTGAAAACACCTGAATAATTGGAAACTAAATAAAAAACTTTTAAAAGACCTATGAGTCAAGAAATTACACAAAGGGGAAATTAAAACATATTCTGAACTGAAGAAAAATGCAGAAAAAAGCCCAAAATATGTGAGATGTATCTATAGCCATATTTATTAGACAATTTGTAAACATAAAAGCCTAATTAAAAAAAAAAAGAAAGATCTGAAATTAGTGACTTCAGTTTTTTTTTCCTTAACAACTAGAAAAGTGAGAACAAATAAAGATGAAAATAAGCTTAAGAATTTGGGGAAAAAGCTTGAAGTGGAAATAAATGAAACAGAAAAGAGAAAAATAAAATAAAAAATCAATGAATCAAAGTTAATTATTTGATGGTATCAATCAAATTGACAAAATTCCAGAGCCAGCCTTAATCAGAAAAAATGAGAAAGAAAAATATAAGTCAACTACTGTAGGAACATGAAAGTTGACATTATTATAGATTTAAAAACATTTACAGGATAATAACATTATGGAAAATGATATTCTAATAAAACTGACAGTTTAGGCAAAACAAACATGCATTGCAATGCATAAACTATCAAAATAAATGATAGTTTACTCAAATTGAATTAGATAACTTTAATAATCCTATATCTGTTAACTAAGTTACTTTTGTAGTGAAAAAAATAAATAAATAAGAAAACACCTTCTAATAACAAAGTACCAGACCAAGATGGCTCCGATGGTGAATTCCAAACATTTAAGGGAAATACAATAGGAATTTTAAACCAACTCTTCCAGAAAATGTGTGAGGAAGGAATATTTGCAAACTAATGTTAAAAATTGGAAACAGACATGTTATGAAAAGACAACTCTAAATGAATATCCTTCATGAAGACATACAAAAATTCTTAAGAAAATTTTAGCAAAGTGAATGCAATATATGAAAAAATACATACCAGGAACAAGTGGAATTTATTGCAGGAATGATGCATAACTTAGTTTATTATTTCAAAGTTAATAATATTGACCATCTTAATAAACTAAATAAAAAAGACACATGATAATCTCAAAAGACACAGAAAATAGATTTGACAAATTCTAAGATCCATTCCTGACAAAAATTCTTAGAAAACTAGAAATACAGTGATATTTCTCAGACTACAAAAGACATTCAGAGAAAGTCTGTAGGTAACATCATTTTTAATAATGAAAACTTTTTTAATATGATAATTGTTTTTCCCCTTAAATTGAGAACAAGGCAAAAATGTCCACTTTCACCAATTCTATTTAACAATGTATTAGAAGTTCTAGCCAGTGCAATCAAGCATGAAAACAAAATTAAATGCATCCATATTGAAAATTAATAATTAAAAGAATAAATAATTTGGTCTTTACTCACAGATGAGATGATTAATATAGAAAATCCAGTGGAATCTACAGAAAAACTGATAATAAGAGTTTAGCAGAATTTCAGAATACAAGGTCAATATATAAAATTTATTGTACTTACATATATTAATAATGGACATCAGACTTTGATATTTAATTGATATTCATAAAGAGAATTAAAATTTATGAAATATTTGAGATAAATCTGGCAAAACATATGCAAGACTTTCTAAATTGAAAAATGATAAAACCTTGCTGAGAGACATTTTTACAAAATATCTTAGTAAAGAGAGACATATAATTTTTATCAGTCAGAAAATTTGATATTCAGGTATCTTAGATATGACACCAAAGCATGATCTACTAAATAAAATATTGGTAAATCGGATTTCATCAAAATTAATACCTTTTGGCATTTTAAAGACACTTTTAAGAGAATGGAAATACAATCCCTAGACTTGGAGAAAATATTCATTAATCACATATTTGATAATGGATGTGTATTCTGAATATGTACTGCACTCTGAAAATTTACAATAATAAGAAAGCAGACAACCAACACCAAGGAAGATATATGAATGGAAAATAAGCACATGAAAATATTCTTAACATCATTAATTATAAGTGACATGCAAATTAAAACTATGATGAGATATGATGACTAATTTATAAAAATATCAAAAATTTAAATATGTGATGATACCAGCTATTAATAAGGATGTAGAGTAACTGGAACTCTTCATGCATTCATTGATGCTGAGAATTTGAGAAAAACAACAACTTTGGAAAATAATGTGGCAGTTTTCTAAAAAGTTAAATATAAACCTACCATCAGATCCAGCTATTGTACTCGGAGTTAGTACCGAGTAAAATGAAAGTATGTGCTTATATACAGACTCATACACAAATGTCTTCAGAAACTTTACTTGTGATGGCGAAAATGGAAAACAATCCAACTTTTCGTCAACAGATAAATATGAAAACACATTGTGATATATGCATGCAATAAATTCTGCTCTACAATAAAAAATAATACATGCTACTACATGCTTCTACACGGATGAGTCTCAAAATAATTATTCTGAGAAAGGATTTCAGATTTAAAAGATAGTATCACACTGCATGAACAATTTTATATATTTAAATTCTACAAAACATACAAAAAGCAGAAGAGTGATTGTTGAGGAGAGAAGAGGGGGTATTACAAAGGAACACAAGAAAACTTTTTGGAGTGATGCATCTATATAATATGTTGATTATTGTGATTATGATGAGTATATATGCACATTAAAACTTACCAAATTATATATTTTGTTTGCAGTTTATTTGTATGTCAGTTATACCTCAACAAATCTGTTAAAATTATTTTGTATTGTGATAGCTATTAAACATTAATTATGGAATTCCTTTAATCTCTTGTTAGATTTTAATGGTTTTAAGTAATAATAGTACACACTTTTCAATTGAATAAATATCATTAAAGTAGAAAACAAATGAGTATAAAACAAATTAATATATCTTGCCTGGATACAGAAAGTTTAGAAACTTTATGGAAATCAAGACTTTTTTTTCTAACTTTTATTTTAGGTTTGGGGGTACACGTGAAGGTCTGTTACATAAACATGTGTCATAGGAGTTTGTTGTACATGTTATTTCATCTCTCCGATGTTAAGCCCAGTACCTGATAATTATCTTTTCTGCTCCTTTCCCTCCTGCAACCCTCCACCTTCAGGTACACCCCAGTGTCTGTTGTTTCCTTGTGTTCATAAGTTCTTATTATTTAACTCCCACTTATAAGTGAGAACATGTGATATTTGGTTTTCTGTTACTGTGTTAGTTTGCTAAGGATAATAGCCTCCAGCTCCATCCAAGTTATCACAAAAGACATGATCTTGTTCTTGTTTATGGCTGCTTGGTACCCTGTGGTGTATATATACCACATTTTCTTTATCCAATCTGTCATTGATAGGCAACAAATGGATGTAGATTGAATTATTTTGGTGAGTAAACTAGGAAATATCATAACTGGTCTTCTGCACATGCCAACATCTTAGCATCTCAAAAGGAAAAAGCAAAGATTAAATTGATTCCTTAACATCAGTTTACAATCCTAATGAGAAAGATATGTTCACATTTTGTACATCACATAGAAGGGGGTGAGTGGGAGACTAAGAAATGAATTCAGTGAAGATCATAGCCAGAACTATTTACATTTAAGTCATCAGAAGATATGTTTTTTTTTCTTTTTCTTTTTCTTTTTTGAGACAGAATCTTGCTCTGTCATCCAGGCTGGAGTGCAGTGGTGTATTCTTGGCTCACTGCAACCTCCGACTCCCTGGTTCAAGTGATTCTCCTGCCTCAGCCTCCCGAGTAGCTGGGATTACAGGCACGAGCCACCACACCCAGCTAATTTTTGTATTTTTAGTAGAGATAGGGTTTCACCAAGTTGGCCATGATGGTCTCGATCTCCTGACCTCGTGATCCACCCACCTCGGCCTCCCAAAGTGCTGGAGTTATAAATGTGAGCCACTGCACCTAGCCAGGTATTCTTATTTTTACATATTTGTGCTAGTTTCATTTCTTCTGCATTTTTCATGTATAAAGACCAGTACATGTATATAAACAGAAAGCACAACTATCAGATTCATTTATGTGTATCATATTTAGAATTCATGTCAAGAATAATCATGTCGGGAAGGATTTTTCATTTCATCAAACAATAAATATTTCAATATTGTATCTTAATAAGCAGGGCCTTGAGCTAAGTATGTAAGGGATAAACAAAAGGGTATTACCTCTGCCTTCCTGGAACTTACAGTCTAATTGAGAGAATGAGAATAATTATATCACAGTAAATTCTTAGTGTTCAAGAGTGAAGGAAAGTTATAGAAATGGGTAAAATGATAAAAAATATGCCCTCATTTAGAACTTGGATAATCAGATAATGGTAGAAAGCATTGAGAATTTCATTTTTACTTTATATACTTGTTTATAATTAACACAGAGCACATTTTTATATTAATATATTATCTTAGAAAAACAGAATCCATTCCCGTTGATATTAGAATAAATATCAAAACCCTCAGCATTGCTTTCAGGCCTTTTGCAATCTGATCTCTGCCTTCTTTCAGTCTTAATTTCCCTGGAGCTTCTTGCTTGTTTTATCACAGCACTCTGTTTATTTCCTTTGCAGCAATTATTAAAACCTACAATGACTTTAAGTCTATCTGTCTGTCAATTTATGAACACTCCCCATTATTCCTCAGTCATCATTTGTTTTGCAAGTGCTTATCACAGTGCAGGGAAAAGCATGGTGCAGGGATAAGCACAGTGCAGGCATAAGCAGGGATCAACAAATACTTGTTTAATGAATGAGAGGCTAGCCACAAAACTATTAATTCCTACAGACAAATTTCACAAAAATGTCTGTTAATTCTAAACATATCATAATATTTTATCAAGGCACATAAACAATACTTTCATAAATAAGTATTCTATACTATTGGTTAGAAAGATGTAATAAAGATAGTAAATCTCTTCAAATAAATGTACAATTCTAATAAAATCACAATCAAAATTCCAAATGGGTCTTTAAGCCTCAGATTTAGTTTTATGTAGTCGATTTGGGTGAATTAACTGTTGAAAATTATTAAATACTTTGATATGGAGAAACTATAAGGTGGGGGAGCATTTGCTTCCTTTTTAAGATACTTGATCATATTACAAAAAATAATCAAAAGTAAAATTTAGGTATTGGAAAAATAGAGTGACGAATGTACCAGAAAAAGAGGGAAAAAAAACTACAAATTTTACCTACTAATAGTAATATTTCATAGCTACCATAGGTATTATGCATTTTCTCAGTTATAAATATGAAAATATGTGAGAAGTAACAATCTCCATCTCACACATGTTATTTCTGACTGAATTTTATTATAATAATTATAAAACATTTAAAAATTGCAGACTAACATATTTCAATATTTTTCCACCTGTCTGAGTATCCCTTCATGTGTGTACGTGTATCATAGCAGAGTTTTTAAAATTTGAAGCAAGGGAGAAAACCATGTATTAGTATATAAAAAATTATGTAGTCAAAAGCCAAATAAAATGGAAAAAACAGGTGGAAAAAATACTTGCAGTATAATGATCATCAGAAGCATTAGTTATGTATTAAAGAATTTCTGAAACCAACATAAACAATTAAACATACCTATTAGAAAAAAATACAAAAATGAAATTTTCAAAAAAGCAGTAAAAAATGGCCCACAAAATACATGAATATACATACAAATATATATATACATACAAATATATATTATATATGAATCAAACTCAATGTCAAGTAAATATAGAGTATTAAGACATTAGGTAGTATTTTTGAGCTGTTAACCTTTTCAAAAGTGATATATTTTAATGGTAATAACTAGGGCTGGAAAGGCTGTATGTAGGTTAACCAATGTCATAAACATTGGTTCATCTGGTCAGGAAGGCATTGTGTATCTGTATCTGATAACATAAGTCACAACTTTACACTGTTGGTCCTCCATCTTTGCTGGTTTGGCATCTTCTGAATCAACCAACTGCAGATCAAAAATTTTCCTGAAAAAAACAAATAGAACAACAAGGAATAGTTACAGCAACAAAACATACAAACAAAAATACAGTATAACAATGATTTATATAGAATTCACATTGTATTTACATTGTATGAAGTATTATAAGTAATCTAGAGATAATTTAAAGTATACAGAGGATGTACATAGACTATATGCAAATGCTAAGCCATTTTATATAAGAGACTAGAGCATCCATGGAATTTGATATCTGACAGTCAGTCCTGGAGCCAGTACTCCACCTATACCCAAGGACTGTACTTACCCTGTTTTGAGAAATAATTCCTCTTATAACATTTTTATAGAAAGTTATTTATCACAGTTTTAATTTAATAAAATATTGAAAACCACCAAGTGACTAACAATAAAGAATTGGTTAAATTGCATTACTCATATAATATATTCATAGTCAGATATTAGAAATAATTCTTTAGACAAATATGTAATGAAAGGAAAAATTCTCCATTTTTATTATTGATTTACAAAACTACAAAGTGGCATAGAATATACTCTCAGGTTTTTGAAAAATTATTTGAAAGCATTATAAAAATTTAAGCAATGCCTATTTCCAGCTAGTGTTTTGGGTAAACTTCATACAATTTTGTGTTTTTTCTTTATTATGCAAATTTATACAATAAACTTTTATTAATTTTATGAACGTTATAGAACTTATAAAAGCTATTTTCCTAATAAAAATATTTGCATAGCATTTTTCTTGCTTGCTTCTTTTTTGTTCTTTGTTTACCGGGGGATTGTAGTAGATGGTGTGTTTTTAATTTAATGTAATAAAATCCATATGCCCTAGGGCATTTCATTTTATGATTTTCACCCATAGGGCCATTATTTCCTTGTTAAGTGTCTTCACGTAAAAAAAATAGTCAGCATATATACTGAGAAATGCCTTCCCTAAATAAATGGAATAACATTCAAAGTAGCTGCTGGGCAAAAAGTCTCTCTTAGGGAATTCTGCTGTTAGTTCTCTAGGTTCCCATTCAAAGATGTGGTTTAACAATTTCACAGTTGGAATCCAAATAGTATTAATAGTCATTCTGTGTTTCCCCGAAGGGGCCAGTGCAACTTCTTTTCACAGTAAGGTTTGTATGGCATAGGAATAAAAGTATGAAAAAAAGAAGAATCCATGATTACTGTGCCTGGCTGCTGCTTGACTACTGACTATGCTGATGAGCAGCTTCACCACCGCAGGCAAGCCAATGAAACTCTTAACCTGTTTTCTTCTCTGAAAATATATGAGCATACAGATTCTTAATTTGCATAATTTTGTGATGATCAAAATTAAAATGTTGAAAGCACCAGGTTTCCTATTATGTTTTATCATAGTGGGTCTTATGATATGGCCTCTTCCAACAAGGCTGAAACTGTATAAAACTATATATTGTTTCTAGCAATGGTACAGCAACTGCTGTGGTCCAGCAACTTACTAAATATGGGTATGTAAATTCACAAGACTATTTTCCTCTTTGCCATATGGATACAGTCTCATAACTTTAAAGCCATTCGCAGATAACAGTAAAAATGAAACTATAACTTGACTTTACAGTTTAATATATGTCCTGAGACTCTTCTCAATTAGCCATAACATTAGTAGTTTAGACATTTGTAAATATGTTTACTAAACATATTAGAGAATGGTCTAAAATAGCATTGCCCCAGGCAAAATGTCTGATTGATATTACCATCCTGCTGATTTTCTCTTATTTAACTCAATAGCTTTGGGTTTATATAGTGTTAGTCTTTGCAATGTGAAATGAAATTTTAAAAATATGGTGACAAGCCTGTCAGGCAACAAATATCTATATCTATCTACCTATCTACCTATCAATCATCTATTCTCAAATGAATAGATTGGCATAACATTTCAACAAAATACACATTAGTTTCTACATATTCCATCTACTGTCAATTCTGAGCTTAGGAGTCTGCATAGTCAGCAAAAGAATATCACCACTTATAGACCATAAGCCATCAAACACACATCTCTTCTTGAAGTTAGTATGAGTTTGTTTGATATGACGTTATAGAAATGTTCATTATCCTTTGCTTGCAGTTAGAATATGCATAAGAATGGCAGCCAAGGCAAGAAAGAGCATGGTAAAAAAAAAAAGAAAGAAACAATTTCCTATAATTCTTCTACCCAAGGGTTGTGTGCATACACACACACACACACACACACACACACACACACACACACACACATTAGTAAAATTTTCAGTACTTTTTATCACCCAGTCAGTGCTAAACCTGAATAAAGATGCCATGAAAACAGTTTTCATAATCTTCGCTATAGTTACTCTTTCTAAGGAATCCCATTAAACTTTCTGTGCTCCCTCTGATCTGAAGGACAACTGATTCAGACCAGGCACACAAACCACAACATTTTGTTAGGAGGTATTCGGAATGGGTAAGATTGAAAACAATCTGATGCATGAATAGGTGAACAAGGGTGATTCTTTCTGGAAAGAGAAGTAGGTCTTTACTCTGAATTAGAAGCATCTATTGGGGGAAATATTTTCTAATACAAAGGCCCAGGGTGGGAAGGAAATTTTGAATGTTTAACCGACCCTGGCAAATCTTGCAAACCTAGAACTGATTTTCTTCCTTGTGAATTTTTCAGCCCTTTTTTCCTCAAGGTTATTTAGGGCAAAAACAAGGTTATATATCTTATTGATTCCAATACTGAAGAATAGAAGATAGTGAAGGCAAGGAAAGAATCAATGATTATCTGGGCTGCCAGCTGACATGTCACCTGTAAGTGAATCTAATCCCGTCCCTGGTGTCTCTTCAAACTCTTGCATCATTTAAAGAATCACAGAGTCTCTGTTTAACTTCTAGCTGCCATTGTTTTTTTGATATAGGTAAAACTGATTACTAAGTCACATACTTTTCTTTTTCACCATTCTTAACAATTTTAACAGCTAATTTGAAATGCCAAACCACCACTAATTGAAAATTGATTTTGGAATCAATTAAACAGCCAACTCAGTTAAGAACACATAGAGAAGTTCTATGAACTGCCTCTGTTCCCAGTGGAAGTCTCTGTTAAGTTTCTCTGGCTGAGGACTTAGTACTAATTCACAGCTCTCTTGCAATCCAAAGAGAAAAAATTTGCAACTTTACCTATTGAACATGGAGGGATAATTTTACTATGAGGACTGTAATTCCAGGGTTACCACAAAGTAAGATAAATTATATCTTTGAAAAGATAATGTAAGTTGTATTTATATAAGTTATGGCCAAAGAAAAATATTTGTATGGCTTCTTTTTTCCATTCCTAACTCTACAAATTTTATGATTCTTGGGTGTCAGACTAAATGTTTCAAATAACAATTTTTTTTTTAACTTTCATTCTAGGTTCCAGGGTACGTGAAAAGATTTGTTATATATGTAAATTTCATGTTACAGGGGTTTGGTATACAGACTGTTTTGTCATCAAGGTTATAAGTATTGTACCTGAGAGGTAGGTTTGTTTGTTTTTTAAGACCGAGTCTTACTCTGTTGCCCAGGCTGGAGTGCAACGGTGCATTCTTGGCCCACAGCAACCTCCGCCTCCTGCGTTCAAGTGATTCTCCTGCCTCAGCCTTCCAAGTAGCTGGTACTACAGGCATGTGCCACAATGCCCAGTTAATTCCTGTATTTTTATTAGAGATGAGCCTTCACCATGTTGGCCAGTCTGTTCTTGAACTCCTGACCTCAAGTGATCCACCCACCACACCTTTCCAAAGTGCTGGGATTATAGGCGTAAGCTGCCATGCCTGGTTCTGATGGGTGGTTTTTGTCCTCACCTTACTCCTTACATCTACTCTCAAGTAAACCCTAGTGTCTAGTATTTCTTTCTTTGTATCCATATGTACTCAATATTTAGCTCTTATAAATCAGAACATGCAGTATTTGGTTTTCTGTTCCTGTGTTAATTCACTTAAGATAATGGCCTCTAGCTTCATCCATGTTGCTGCCAATAACAAGATCTCTGTTTTTATGGCTGCATAGTATTCCATGGTATATATGTACCATATTTTCTTAATCCAGTATACAGTTAATGGACGTTTAGGTTGATTCCATGTCTTTACTATTGTGAATAGTGTTATGATGAACATACGTGTGCATGTGCCTTTATGGTAGAATGATTTATATTCCTTGGAATATATATGCAATTATGGAATTGCTAGGTTGAATGGTAATTCTGCTTTGAGTTCTTTGAGAAATGGCCAAACTGCTGTCCACAATGGCTGAACTTATTTACATTCCCAACGGCAGTGTATAAGTGTTCCTTTTTCTCTGCAACCTCACCAACATCTGTTATTTTTT
This sequence comes from Cheracebus regulus, assembly GCA_963574635.1. NCBI lineage: Eukaryota > Metazoa > Chordata > Mammalia > Primates > Pitheciidae > Cheracebus > Cheracebus regulus. The sequence continues at coordinate 14,425 of CAUYQU010005658.1, forward strand.
GACTTTTTAGTGATAGCCATTCTGACTGGTGTGAGATGGTGTTTGATTGTGGTTTTGATTTGAATTTCTCTAATGATTAGTGATTAGCATTTCTTAATGGGATTGTCAGCTGCGTGTGTGTTTTCTTCTGAAAAGTGTCTGTTCATGTCCTTTGCCCACTTTTTAACAGGGTTGTTTGGTTTTTGTTTGCTGATTTGTTTAATTAGTTCCTTATAGGTTCTGGATATTAGACCTTGGTTGGATGCATAGTTTGCAAATATGTTTTCTCCCATTGTGTAGGTTGTTTGTTTACTCTGTTAATAGATTATTTTGCTTTATGGAAGCTCTTTAGTTTAATTAGGTCCCATTTGTCAATTTGTTTGTTGTGGAAATTGCTTTCAGCATCTTTGTTATGAAATCTCTGCTAGGTCCCTTGTCCAGAATAGTATTTCCTAGGTTATCTTCCAGGGTTTTAATAGTTTTAGGTTTTACATTTAAGTCTTTGATCTCATTTTCAGTCGCATTTTGTGTAAGAAGTGGGTGAATTTCAATCTTGTGCACATCACACAGCAATTTTAAGATACAGACTTGATCATTCTAATGTAATAGATGTGGAAACTGTAATAAAACATTTGACTAGGTCTCATCTGAAGTAGTTTATCTCTTTCTGGTATACTAGGCTGTGACTTCTAATTACACTGCTTACTCTTTGTTGAGAATTTACTGTTGCCATACTCTGCACTGTTTTATGTGCGTTATCTCATTTAATGTTCACATAAGCCCTATGGTGTAGTTACAATTATTCCTCATTATTTTCTAGATGATAAACCTGAGCCTTAGAAAATAAAATTAATATCCCTAAGGTCTCACAGCTAGTGAAAAATAGAGCAAGATCTTTTAACCAGTCTTTGACTGCAACCTTTATTCTCATCCACTAGGCTATGCCATTGTCACCATTGTCACTACTTTATCTGTACTTGGAAATAGAGTTCATATGGATTGTTATTAATAATAGAATGGTCATGTGGACACTGAGAAGCAATAAGGGAGGTTAAGTAGATGATAGTGCATGAGTATTGTAATTCAGCTTTGAGAAGGTGAATCAAATTCTCCAGAGTGCTGAGACTCCTACCTGTCTTGTTAGGGTGGAGGGATATGTGGTTAAAGAGGTGAGCTGAACAAGGGCCTGAATTTTCCAGTGAGTTCTATTCTGTTTCCTCATGTTGTTTATTTGAGGGCTGTCAGAGATGTACATCACTGTATATAGCAGAGAGAAATTAAAGCAGACTTTGCCTGTGCACATACTTCCAAAACAAACAAACAAAATTTCTCCATTTAGTCCAATCTTGTTAATTATGTCCATGAAGTCTTAGCAGAGCTTTTCCAGTGAGGATATCCTAGGTACTTGGGGTCATGGCACTACCTTTACATTAGGGATGTACAAGCTGCAATCTAAAAAAAACTAAACAAGTCTGCTAGTGCTTGCCTCTTAAACTAGCCAGGTAGTAGGATATTTGAGAATTTAACTAGCCATGCATGTTACGTAGGCAGGAATTAGACAACTATCTGTAGTACTAAGGGTGGTCTGAAATGTTGACTTAATAAATTCAATCTCCTATGAAATTTTCTAATATCCTTAAATATGGATCATTCCTTTCCCCATCCCCAATGTCTGAATCACCATGTAACACAAAGTAGAAAAGTCATAAATAATGCCCTCAAAATATACATTTTTATTGATATACCTGATAATTTGTGATGAAATAATCTAAAATAGTGAGGGAGAAACATTGCCTTTTTGGGGTTTCCTATATAAGGAAATTAGATTGTGGCCTACAGTGTTTGCTCAGGGGCTTACAAGGACCAAGAGCCTATTTGGAAAGAAAAGACGATGGCAGCAGGGTTTTCAAAAATATCAGTTATTGAATATATGTACCTGTGACAATGCTAACTTCTTTAAAATTTTTTATTTCAATACCACTTGGAGTACTAGTATTTTTTTTGTTATGTGGATGAATTGTATAGTGGTGAAGTCTGAGATTTAGTGCAACTGTCATTCAAGTAATGTACATTGTACACAATGTGCAGTTTTTTATCCCTTGTGCCCCACATTCACTGTCTCCCTTCTGGGTCTTCATAGTCTTTTTTTCTTTTTTTTTTTTTTGAGATGGAGTTTCGCTCTTGTTGCCCAGGCTGGAGTGCAATGGTGCAATCTTGGCTCACTGCAGCCTCCGCCTTCTGGGTTCAAGCAATTCTGGCTCAGCTACTTTTTTGTATTTTTAGTAGAGGCGGGGTTTCACTATGTTCCTCAGGCTGGTTTCGAACTGCTGGCTTCAAGTGATCTGCCCACCTCAGTCTCCTAAAGTGCTGGGATTATAAGCATAAGCCACCACACCCTACTCTCCATAGTCTTGTATCACTCTGTATGCCTTGGTGTACCCATAGCTTAGCTACCGCTTATAAATGAGAATGTATGATATTTGGTTTTCCATTCATGAGTTACTTCACTTAGAATTATAAATTGCTGCAAAGACCTTATTTCATTCTTATTTACAGCTGAATAGTACTCCATGGTATATATGTGCCTCATATTCTTTATCCACTCATTGGTCGATGGGCACTTAGGTTGGTTCCGAATTTTCCAGTGAGTTCATTTTTTTAATTGTCAATTCTGCTTTGCACCACCCTAATACCTGCAGGTACAGTTTGATATAATGCTTCTTTTGGGTAGATAGTAGTGGAATTGCTGAATCAAATGGTAGATCTACTTTTAGTTCTTTAAGATATCTCAAAACTGTTTTCCAAAGAGGTTGCACTAATTTACATTGCCGTCAGAAGTGTATAAATGTCCTCTTTTCGCCACATCCACCCCATCATCTACTGTTTTTTGACTTTCTAATAATGGTCCTTCTTGCAGGAGTAAGATGGTATCTCATTGCAGTTTTAATTTGCATTTCCCAGTGATATTGAGCATTGTTTCATATGTCTGTTTGCCTTTTGTACATCTTCTTTTGATAAATGCCTGTTCATGTTGTTTGCTCACTTTTGAGTCGTATTATTTGTTTTCTTCTTCCTGATTTGCTTCAGTTCCTTGGGGATTCTGGATATCAGTCCTTGGTTGGATGCATATTTTACAAATATTTTCTTCCAATTTGTGGGCTGTCAGTTTACTCTGTTGATTATTATTTTTGCTCTACAGAAGCTTTTTTGGTGTAATCATTTATTAACCTATTTGTTACATTTGATTTGGGGGCCTTAGTCATTCATTTTTGCCTAGGCCAATGTTCAGAAGAATTTTTCCTAGGTTATCCTCTAGAATTTTTATGGTTTCAGGTCTTAGAATAAGTCTTTGATCCATCTTCAGCTGATTTTTTTATAAGGTGAGAGATAGAGATCAAGTTTTATTCTAGATGTGGCTAGCTAGTTTTCTCAGCACCATTTATTAGATAGGATGTTCTTTCCCCAGTTGGTTTTTATATGCTTTGTCAAAGGTCAGTTGGTTTTAAGTATTTGGTTTTATTTCTGGGTCCCCTATTCTATTCCGTTTTTTGTTTGTTTGTTTTTTGTGCCTACTTTTAAACCAGTACCACACTGTTTTACAACTGTAGCCTTGTAGTATAATTTAAACTTTGGAAATCCAGATTTGTTCTTTTTGCTTGGTATTGCTTTAGTTATTTGGGCTCCATTTTTGGTTCAGTGACTTTTAGGATTTTAAAAAAATTCGGTAAAATGATGTTGGTATTTTGATAGGAATTGCATTGAATCTATAGACTGCTTTGGGCAGTATGGTCATTTTCATCATATTGATTCTTCCAATCCATGAGCATGAGATGTGTTCCTATTTGTTTATTTCACTTATGATTTCTTTTAGCAGTGTTTCATAGTTCTCCCTGTTGAGATACTTCTCTTTCTTGATTAAGTATATTCTTAGGGTTGTTTTTTGTTGTTGTTTTTGTAGCTGTTGTAAAGGAATTGTGTTCTTAAATTGATTCTCAGCTTTGGTTGTTGGTGTATAGCCTTGCTACTAATTTGTGTACATTGTTTTTGTAATCTGATACTTTATTGAATTTGTTTATCAAATCTGGAGTCTTTTGGAGAAGTCTTTAGGGTTTCCTAGACATACAATCATATTATAAGCAAACAGCAATAGTCTGACCTCCTCTTTTCCAATTTGTATGTCCTTTATTTCTTTCTTCTTGCCTGATTGTTCTGGCTAGGACTTCCAGTACTATGTTGAATTAGGGGCATCATTGTCTTGTTCCAGTTCTGAGGGGGAATGCCTTCAACCTTTTCCCATTCAGTGGTGGCTATGGCTTTATCACATATGGCTTTTATTATTTTGAGGTAAGTTCCTTCTATGCCTATTTTATTGAGTGTTTGTATCATAAAGGGATGCTGGATTTCATTGAATGCTTTTTCTTCATCTATTGAAATGATTACATGGTTTCGTTTGTAATTATCTTTATATGCTGCATCACAGTTATTGACTGGTGTGTGATAAAGCATTCCTGAATTCCTGGGATGAAACCCTCTTGATTATAGTGTATCATCATTTTGATGTCCTGTGGGATTGAAGTAGGTGGTATTTTGTTGAGGATTTTTGCATCTATGTTCATCAGGTCTCTTGTTTTCTTTTTTAAAACATCCTTTCCTAATTTTGATATCAGGGTGATAATGGTTTCATAGAATAAGTTAGGGAGGATTCCCTTTTTCTCAGTCTTTTGGAATAATATCAGTATAATTGGCACCAATTGTTTTTTCAGTGTCTGGAAGCATCAGCTATGAATGTTTCTGTCCTTGGGCTTTTTTGTCGTTATTGTTGGCATTTTTAAAATTACTAATTCAATTTTATTGTCTGTTATTAGTGTATTCAGAGTATCTATTTCCTCCCAGTTTAATCTAGGAGGGTTGTATATTTCCAGGAATTTACCCATTTCCTCTAGATTTTCCAGTTTGTGTGTATTGAGGTGTTCACAGTAGTATCAAATGGTCTTTTTATTTCTGTCATGTCAGTTGTAATGTCTCCAGTTTCATTTCTAATTGTCGTCTCTCTTCTTTTCTTGGTTAATACAACTAATGGTCTATCAATTTTGCATCTCTTGCCGAAGAACCAGCTATTTGTTTTATTCATCTTTTGTATTTGTTTGTTTCAATTTCATTTAGCTCTGCTCTGATCTTTGTCATTTGTTTTATTCTTCTAGTTTTAGATTTAGTTTGTTCTTGTTTCTCTAGTTCCTTGAGGCACAACATTAGATTATCAATTTGTAATTTTCACATTTTCTGATGTAAGCACTTAGTGCTGTAAACTTTCCTCTTAACACTGCTTTTTCTGTATCCCTGAGGTTTTGATAACTTGTGTTAATATTATCAATCATTGAAAAGGAATTTTGTAATTTCCATCTTGATTTCATTGTTGTCCCCAAATCATTCAGGAGCGGATTATTTAATTTTCATGAATTTGTATGGTTTTGGAGGTTCCTTTTATAATTAATTTCCAGTTTTATTGCATTATGATCTGAGAAGATACTTAATAGGATTTCAATTTTAAAAAATTTTATTTTGACTTGTTTTGTGGTTTATCATATGGTCTGTCTTGGAAACTGTTCAATTTGCTGCTGGGAAGAATGTATATTCTGCAATTCTTGGGTGGAATGTTCTATAGATACCTTTTAGGTTCATTTGTTCTATAGCGTAGTTTAAGTCCATGTTTTATTTGTTGAGTTTTTGTCTGAATGATCTTCTAGTGCTGTCAGTGGAGTATTGAAGTACTCCACTATTATTGTGTTGGTGTCTATCTCATTTTTTGAGTCTAGTAGTACATCCTTTATGAATCTTGGCACTCCAGTACTAGGTGCATATACATTTATGATTGTAATATCTTCTTGCTGGATTGATCCTTATGTTATTATACAATGACTTTCTTTGTCTTTTTCTTTTTTTAAATTACTGTTGTTGTTTTAAAGTGACTAGCTATTCTTGCTCACTTTTGGTTTCCATTTGTGTGGAATATCCTTTTCCACTCATTTTCCTTGATTTTATTTGAATCGTTACATCTTAGGTAAGTATCTTAAGACAGGTGATATTTGATTTTTTATCCATTCTGATAATCTGTATCTTTTAAGTGGAGTATTTAGGCCATTTACAACCAACGTTAATATTTAGACATGAGGTACTGTTCTAGTCATCATGTTGTTACCTAGATACTTTATTTTTTACATTGTGTTTTGTTTTGATAGGCACTGTGAGTTTTATTATTTCAAGTGGTTCTATTCTGGTGCCAATCAACCTTTTGTTTCACAATGTAGAACTCTTTTAGCATTTCTTATAGGGCTGGTAGTGTCTGGTAACAAAAGCTTCCATTGGTACTTTGTTCTCTGAAAATGACTTTATTTTTCCTTCATTTATGAAACATATTTTTGCTGAATACAAAATTCTTAGCTGACAGTTATTTTGTTTAAGAGAGCTAAATATAGGACTGAGTCTCTTCTGGCTTATAATTCTGGTGAAAGTTGTGCTGTTACTCTGATAGGTTGTTTTTCATAGGTTACCTTGTGCTGCTCTCTCACTGCTCTCAGAATTATTTTCTTCATGTTGACTCTAGATAGCCTGATGACTATATAAAGTCCCTTTTGTGCAAATCTCCCAGGAGTTCTTTGAGCTTCTTGTATTTAGATATCTAAATTTCTAGCAAAGCCAGGAAAGTTTCCTCAATCATTCCCTCAAGTAAGTTTTTCAAACTTTTTAATTTCTCCTTTCCCTCAGGAACACCTATTATTCTTAGGTCTGGCCATTTTACATGATCCCATATTTCTTGAAGACTTAATTAATTTCTTTTTTTTTTTTTTTTTTGAGACAGAGTCTCTCACCATCACCCAGGCTAGGGTGCAATGGTGCGATCTCTACTCACTGCAACCTCCGCCTCCCAAGTTCAAGTGATTCTACTGTCTCAGCCTCCAAGTAGCTGACATTATAGGCACCTGCCACCACTCCTGGATAATTTTGTGTCTTTGTGTTTTTAGTAGAGATAGGATTTCACTATGTTGACCAGGCTGGTCTTGAACTCCTGACCTTGTGATCTGCCCTCTTTGGCCTCCCAAAGTGCTGGGATTACAGGCATGAGCTACCACACCTGGTCTGTTAATTTCTTTTTATTCTCTTCTTCTTCTTCCTCTTTTTTTTTTTGTTTCATTCGGTTAATTTGAAATCCTTGTCTTCAAGTTCTGAAATTCTTTCTTCTACTTGTTCTAGACTGTTTTTGAAACTTTCCACTGCATTTTGTAATTTCCTAAGTTTGTCTTTTATTTCCAGAAATTCTAATTGGTTTTTATTTATAATATCTGTCTATTTAGAAAATTTTTCATTCATATTCTACTTTAAAAAAAATTTCTTGGCAGGGCGCAGTGGCTTGTGCCTGTAATCCCAGCACTTTGGGAGGCTGAGGTGGGTGGATCATGAGGTCAGGAGATGGAGACTAGTCTGGCCAACATGGTGAAACCCCATCTCTACTAAAAAATGCAAAAATTAGCTGGGTATGGTGGCTTGTGCCTATAATACCAGCTACTTGTGAGGCTGAGGCAGGAGAATTGCTTGAATTGGGACCTGGGAGGTGGAGGTTGCAGTGAGCCGAGATTGAGCCACTGCGCTCCAGCCTGGGCTACAGAGCCAGACTGCACCTCAAAAAAAAAAAAATTCTTTATGTTAGTTTTCACCTTTCTCTTATATCTCCTTAAGTAGCTTCATAATCTACCTTCTGGATTCTTTATCTTGTATTTTGAAGATTTCCCCTTGGTTTGGATCCATTGCTAAAAGCCAGTATAATCTTTTGGGAGTATCATAGAACCCTGTTTTGTCATATTAACAGAATTATTTTTCTGGTTTCTTCTCATTTTTCTGTGTTCTTTCTTCTAGTTATTCTTGAATTTATTTTTTATTTGACCGTGTTTTGTTTTTTTTTTTTGTAATTTATTTTCCCCCTGAAGATATGACTTTAATGTTTATTGTAGCCAAGTTTGGTTCTTGGTGCTTTCAGGGGTGAACAGCTCCTTCATTTTACAAGTCTTTCTATGATGGTTCTCCCAGGTACTGATTGTAGTAGAAATGTACTTAGTGTGTTAATAAGTTCACTGTCTTACTATTGAGTTGGAATGGCAGTGTTTTGAAGCTAATCTTATTACCCCATGAAGTGCACTTTTGACTTATTTGTTTCCTAGTATATTATTTACTCAGTTGAATAGTTTAGATTTTGGGCCATTAGGGGAGGTATCCCTGGAAAGAAACTGGTTATGGCTAACTCAGGTGGGTACATGAAATACCCAATAGTCTCAGCCTCTGCCCACTATTGAGTGGGTGGGGGAACTCGCAGTGAAACCCACTGAGGTCTTATGATGGGGAAGGGTGGGAGTCACCTCAGCTCCTGTGTCCAGCCAGCAGGAAATAGCTCCTCCTCCCAGACATACTCGACCCTGTGTTTGTTATTCAGATCATATAGGCACCTCATTTTATCTTCACAAATACTGATGTTCAAAGTAGAGAAGAACTATGACTGTAACTCTTGTGCAAACCTGAACCTGGAGAATACTCCATCTGTGGGAATGCAGTCATCCTGAAGTGTTCCAGAAAGGCTGCCTATAGGTACACACATGCTGAGCTTCTGTAGTAGAAGCACCAGTTGTTTCTGCAGTGGCGGATGAGCGGGGAAAAAGGAAGAATAAAGGGTCCAAGACCCTTCATGAGTACCAGATCTGCCTGTCTGTTGAACTAGAGCTGCAGCCTTTCCGTGCTGAACCCAGCACTGCAGCTGTGCCTCTGCTGAAGAAAACTTCTCACCAGTAGAAAGATCTGGTACTTGAGTCCTACCATCTGGTTTCTTTTGACCCTTGGATTGTACCCTTGATATTGTGCACTACTCGTTTCCTTAAGAGTAGAAGTCCCTGAGAGCCAAACTATTATGAATGCTGCTCCTCTGGGTATAGCTTCATAGTGGGGCTGCCACACTCCAGCCTGGTGCTGGGGAATGTCTGCAAGGGATCCAGTGATGTGTATGTGCCCTGTCCCCAGGTCTCCTAGCAGCAGGTACCAACACCCACTCTGGGGTGGCAGAAGAGTGACAGATCCTATGAGATTCCTTGGTTATAGATAGTCTTAGTGTGCTGGTTTTCTCAAATGCCAGTTGTAGTCACATGAACAGAACTCAGGACCTCCTGGTTAACCTCAAACAATGGCTTTAGCTGAAGTCATGCATCAGCTGTAGTAGTAGCAGTGGGATTAGTGCTTGCCTTATGTTACCCAGTGAAGGCACTCTAGTTTTTCAGGCAATGGATAGGGATGTAGAGTTCCCAAAGGTTGTTATCCTTAGTGTTAACTTAGCAAGGTGGTTGGAGTGGCAAAACCAGGTGGATGCTGGGTCAGGCATGTCTGAACTCTGGCTCTGCACTTGCAAGACAACCAGAGAACCCTGTTGGGATCTGTGTTTGTGGGAGGCAGTTTTCTGGCCACTGTGATAATTTTCCTGGGAGGAGTATAACTGCTTTGCTGCACAGAAGAGTCTGTGCAAGGGGTGTAGAGTAGCAGGTGGCAGTAAGCCTCACCCAGCTTTCTTGCACTGGCAAGGCAGGTCTCTCACCCGCAGTGTTTTCTAGCAGCAACTAGCTAAATTCTAGGCAGTCTACTCTCATCTACTCTCAGAAATCAAAACTCCCCCAGGTCATAAGCCTTTCTCCTGGATACCAGCTTTCAGGCTATCCACCTCTCCTTCTACCTGCAAAGCTGGGCACCTAGCTCCTGTGTCTGGGACTGCAGCACACTTCCTGCTCGCAAACTGGTTATGGCCAAGAAAGTTTTTTCTCACTTGAGATTATATCATGAATTTCAGTGGGAGCTTCTTTCAGCCTACCACCACTGCCTGAGTTAGTTGGCAGACAGCCACGAGATCCCCTGTGACATAAAATCAGGATTGACTTCCTTCGGTTCACACTGGAGACTGCAAATGTGTGCCAGGCTTTTCTGGCTGCTGCCTCTACTTTTATATTCCCCAGAACTCCCTATATCAGTCCCAGTGCTGGATAGGGTTAAGGGCCTCCCCCATGGGCTGGATTGCCAAGTTCTCCAGTGGAGATGTTTTAATATATCCTGGAGGCATTCTCTTCCACTCTCACACTCTGGGACTTTTTTCACTTGGCTGCAGCCTGCCACTTGTTTCAAAGGGTCTGTGGTTTCTTTCTGTTTTCCTGTTAAGTTCTTGTGTTGCTTCCTGGAATAAAGTTCACAGTGTGAATCTCTACTAACTATTTTGTCTTTCCAAGAGGGAGAGACATGCTGGAAAAAATAAATAAATTAAATTTTGACAGATTACATCCTTATTCCACAACCACAGCCAGGTTGGTCTGGTCCAGATGCACAAGAACATAAATGAATGACTAAGTTTTGACATACTTTACTCTTATTCATTGAGCATTATCAAACATTGCTAATGAAATTATTCACCTGAAGTAGTGGTTGCATGAAACTCTCCTGCCTTGTGCCACAGATAAGATGCTTTCAATTTTTTGTTGAGCATTCCTTATTCTTCTGGGAGAGCTCAAATTGCCATGTGAGTGCAAAGAAATATCCTTGGCAGGGTGTTTTGATTCTGTCGATATCTTTTTGTTGATCATAGCAGAAAATGTATTCAAGTACATCTTGAACAAAAAGATTTGACTCTTGATCAAAGCCTTAAAGAACAACAGAATACTCAGTGACCTCAAGGTGATTAAATAATAAACATTGATTTCAAGGTACTAGAAATTAAAACAATAACAAATATTTATTATGTACCATATTTCTACTGGACACAATACTGATGTTTTCAGTGTAGTCATTTAATCTCACAACACTGCAATAGGATAGGAAGTATATCATTGCTTTCAGAAAACTGAGGCTTAGAAAGGTGATGTTAACTTGTGTAGTCACACAGCTAGTAAGTAGCAGAGTCAAGATTAAACCCAGGTATTCCATCTCAAGAGTTCACAACCTTAAACAATACATTAATTTGAATCTATTTTCATCTTCCGAGCAAAAGATTTAGAGAGAGAAATGTTGTATTAGCTCTAAGATGGCATTGATTTTCGTATCACTGAAAAGATAGTGGAAAATAATCTATACTCAAAGGACTTTGATGAAACTAAGTCAGTTTTACAGGAACAGAAATTATTAATTATTATTTCTGAGTCACATTCTAAGGGTTTTTATTTATAAAGTGTCAAAGGACTATGTTAACATGTCAGCTTCCCTGTGAGAGGGAATAGAAGCCAGTGTATTTTTAGACTTTTAAATGTCCTTTTCAGAGGCAAATTAAAGTCATACTTATAGAGCAACTGAACAAGGCATCTATTGACTAGGTATATAAAGTCAGGGAAATTGCTTAACCTTCCTAAAACCTATTTTCTTTTCAACACACACACACACACACACACACACACACACACACACACACACACACACACCCTTCCTATTCTTCTGTTTAACAACATCATAAGGCTGGCATAAATGTCTGCGAAGGGGAGCTTTGCTGCTGGCAGTGGTAGAATGAGTACTTTGAACCAACTTGCCCACAGAAATCAACTAGAAAATTTGAATGTTAACAACCTACTCAAAGACATCAGAGCACTAATAAGATGATGAGGAATAACTGGATGAACATACTGGAGAGAAGAAAACGCAGAAAAGTAAGCTCAATGTTTGGGGTCACTTTTCCCCTAGGAACATGCTCATTCTGGAAGAGGCAGCTGAACAGCTGAAAAGTTGAAATGTTTTGAACAACTCATGAGGACAAGAAGATAAAAACTGGAGCTAAGATCCCCTGTGGCTTTGGACTAAGGACCCTAAACTTTACATGCCAGGAGTAAAAGTGAGTCAAAGCAAAACTGGTCTTTACAGGAACTGAAATTTAGATTGGATACAGGACATCTGGGATTGCTAGTGTGCCAAGGGCAGAGGCTATGATTGGAAGAGGATTCAGCAACACTTCTGGAGTGAGGAAACACCATAATTCTTGGTCTGGTAGCTGTCTGCAAGAGTTATGGACTTCATGGATCATTCATTGATTCATGCACTTATGATTTGTATGCTTCTCTCTACTGGTTTTGTATTTCATTAAAAGCATCTTTGAAACATTTATTTTCTAGGTCAAAAAATATAACCCTATGAAGTATTTTCTAGTGTGTTGGAGGGTTATATATTCTTTCTGTGGTATCCTCAGGATCTTTGTCAGTAGTATATATCTCATACATGTCATGTAGCTCCAATACCAAATTTTTAAATAAACAAACAATAAATAAAATTACAATACTTTATCTTGAAAATTCAGTGTGGTATAATGCTGTTCTGAGCGTTCTTCTTATTCTCCTGTGTCTTTATAATGTGCAGCCATACCACATAAGGAAGGAAGAAAGGAAGGGAGGGAGGGAGAGATGGATGGATGGATACAGGACATCTGGGATTGCTAGTGCACCAAGGGCAGGGGAGCGGGAGGGAGGGAGGAAGGTAGATAAAATTACTGAAAAATAAATTCCTGGAGCGATGAAACCACTCTAGTTCCAGGAACATACCCAGCTATCAGCATCTTCATTTCTAAAGACTTCTAAATGATCTGGGTCCCTTTTCAATGGTTGCATCATGTGTTCCTACCCAATTGTTCAGGAATCTCATTGAGTACATTTGAAAAACTCTTGCCAAGGTTTTCTAGAATACAATGTCATAAATTTATTTTTCTTTTAAAAATATCTTTCTCATTGATTTTTAAATAGCCACAATAGAGACAGGAACCTAATTTCCTAGAAGAATTTAATGTGAGGTGGAAAAGAAATGCCAGCTGTCTTTACCATTCATAAGAGCCAAATGATAATACTTCCTTCTCTTGTCCTCACTTCTAAGATTTTATCAGTTTTACTCAATTGAAACTTCAGTGTCTTTAGTCCAAAACTCTGTGCTTTTAGAAAGTAGCATTCTTGAATGCTTTGAACTTGGCATTTGGAAACCAAACAAAGTTAAATACAAATACCGATTCTCCCGGTTATTCTACTTTGAGACATTAGGCAAGCCATATCACTGAGGCTCACTTTGCCAACCTGTTAAACAGACACAATAACATCGACTTCTTACGTTAGTTTTAATCCATGAACACAGTACAGGAACTGGAACATAAAATGTCTCAGCAAAACCTTTTCCTTTCTATTTCTTTCTCATTTTACTTATTTTTGCAAGAAACTATGTGCTTCACAGTGGCTGTTCTGCTACATCCCAAAGCAACTAGTTGATTTGGTCAATATAAATTTTGAATTACACTCAAACCATTCCTTATGTAACCTTTTGTATCAAATAGGATATTTAGAGTTTTAGCACTGGGGCTAGGTGGGCTACAGAGTGACCATGATGGTATTAACATTTCCCTCAGCCTGACTAAATTTTAGACATGCTTGTTCCTGACCCCAAGCTCCTGATCTTCCCTTCCTTAGAGGGTTTACTTTAGAAACTTGTAATTGTAAATCATTCCCCTGGCCTTTGAGATGTAGATCATTGTAGAAAGCTCCTTGCTGGCTTTACAATATAGGAATGTGTTTCTCAAGGATTTGGGAAATATCTCCTTAAAATATAATCATCACAAAAGGAGGTAACACCTTTATCTTCCAGTTTCTTTGGAAAGGTAGGAGCCTACATTGCTCCAACTTGTAAACTACCTCCTGCCATGAAGACATAGAGTTTACTTTTCTTTGGGTAACACCAATTAGCACACACAGATTGCCTTTGATTCTCCTACAGAGCTGGGTATCCAGACTTGACCTGTGTTTGCTCCCCTATTGCTGGCAATAGCATCAGAATAAAATCAATTTCTGTCTCTTCATTTTGTCCAATATGACTTTTGTTTAACAATGGATGTGTGTGTGTGTACATAGTTAATATTTGTCATGAATAAATAGATCCCTGTAATTATTTATTAATATCTGTGTATCTGTTAACTTATCAGAGTTCCTGGGACAGAAAGACTATAAAACATAATATCAGAGGAAGAGCAGAAGGAATAAATAAATCAATAAGTCATTGATTCAATGTATCAGTTAGTTGATGGATTAGTCAAGAAATCTTAAATTCAGAGAATTTGCAGATAGGGTGAGTCTTTCCATCATGAATCAAAATCAGTCTCTCTGTCTCCTTTTATTCAGTTTCCATGCACTTATTCTTGAGGTCATATGCAAAGGGTATTTTAAAGTAAAGGAACATAAATAGGATGCTGACAAACAATCCAAGTGAAACACATATTTTAAACAGATATTAATAACAGGCTATTCAGTATGTGGCTTACTAAGTATCCAGCACCTTAAGCAGGATCTGTTCTATTATTTTGGCAGCAATGTAAAATGTTTTCCTTTTCTTTTTATGGAAGTGCTGATCTTCATCCAAAAGAAGAGTTTAGTTCTGCTTACTAAGCACAGGTATCATCAGCCACCTTTGATATGTCTGTTTGGCCAGTTGCTTTCAGCAGTAACACTGTCACAAATATCTTTCACATACTTTTCTCCCTAGGAATCTATGTATTAATAATAACTGAGTTATACCTGTTCCATCTGTCACATCAGATTCATTATTTTCATAACAGGAATCTATCTACCAATAGACTGCAAGAATCAGAGTTTTAATATATTTTTAATAAGAGTCTCAGTTAAATTCTTCACTAAGCAGGCAGGGCTGTATCTATTAACTGTGGGATGTTGTTGCTTTAAAAAGAGAGAGAGAGATAGAAATCAATGCCTGTTTGTTCAATAACAGGGCAAAAGAGAGGAGAACACGTTTGCAAACAGCAGGTGAGGCTTTCAATTTGGAAAGCAATCAGAGTATCAGTTGTCTGCCTTCAAGAGCAGAGCTCATAGATATATACCAATACAGGGGAGGAGATCCAAACACAGTTCTTTATTTTGAGATTTACACATTTACAATGACATTCCTGACACTCCTACTTATATTCTGATTCTGAAAGCCTATGCATTGAGGCTCAACTTTGATTCTTAGCAGTCAGCATAGTTTTCTTGCTTGCTTCTGGATATAAGAACAAAATTGTGAATTTACTTTGAAATAAATAAATATGATTTCAAAATATACACATATGCTGTCTATCCAAAAAAAAAAAGCCTAGTTAGAATTTACAGAATTCCTACTGTTTGCCAGACATTGTAGAAGGCACTGAGGATAGAGAGATGTTTTGCGCTAGAAGGAGGCCAGTGGTGCATTCTCAGAAATTAAACTTGAACAGAGATTATAACACTGAAAGAATATAACCCTGTATATTAAATGTCAGGAATGCCTTCCTTTTCTAATATACTAACATAAGCTTATTTGTGAAAGTAATGTTTATGAAAACGAAAATAGGCTAAACTGTATTTATCACAGTATTGACATTTTATTGGACACACATGTATCATATAAGCACCATGGGAGCCATGAGTTAACTTAGTGAGAAGAACATTGAAGAGTGCTGTGTTTCCTTGAATCCTTCACAACTATAAGAAAATATCTGGTTGGGCTCAGAATAAAATATGTGAATTAGACATTGATTTTCTTTCTGTAGCAATGTGAGAACATTATTTTCAACACTATTTGCCAAAGGCAGCCTCTGATTTCCTCTGCTAAAAAAGATGCAGCCTTGTGATTTGAACCCAGAAACTCTGAGGTTGATTCTGTTATTTCTGCATATTGCAGAGCATCCTAGCATAGCACACTCTATATGTCTGGTAAATATTTGTCAATGATATTTATTCTGTAAACTACTCCCCTATTTCTTATATGTATTTACAGCATTATGTGGTGACCACTTTCAAATATAAATGGGTTATAAATATTCCGTTCTGTAAGTAAACAACACAAATACACAAACCCTTTTTCCCAGTCATGTTATGACACAAACTAAATGCAAATTAAATGCAAATAGCATTAACTAAGTGCTGTAAAATAGAGGCATTTTAATCTTGAGATAGTTTTTAATGCTTGCAGGTCAACTTTCTTGGGACAAGAGAGAAGCAGCTATTCTTTAAATGAGTTACAGATGTAGTGATAATGGGGATTCACTGCTGCCTACATCTGTTGATTCCTGGATTAAGCATTCAGGCTTAGATGTTACTGTATATTGACTGCTGATTGAAAGCCTGTATCCCATCCTGTGGGATAGCACATCAGCCTCACAGGATGTTGCCTCCAAAATGGCACCCCAGCTGATCCTTTAACAGAGGATCTACTATTTTATCAAGCTAGTATTTTCTGGATAATGAGGT
The DNA here is from genome assembly GCA_963574635.1 of Cheracebus regulus. Lineage (NCBI taxonomy): Eukaryota > Metazoa > Chordata > Mammalia > Primates > Pitheciidae > Cheracebus > Cheracebus regulus. The sequence goes on from CAUYQU010005658.1 coordinate 30,699, forward strand.
ACATGGGAAGACCCATTATTTCTATGAGTGTGATTCTTTTGCTCCACTTCCATTGCTATTAAACGAGTGGTCAGCAATTTTTATTAGTACACTACTCTTATGGGTTAATTATGTCCTGCCAAAATTCATATGTTGAATTTCTAACACTCAGGTCCTCAGAATGTGACTTTATTCAGAAATATTATAATTACAGATAAAATTAGTTAAGCTATGGTGATAATGCCACAGTGTGGGTCCCTGTGATATTGGGTTACAATAAAACATACATGCTTTGGACTTTGTTGAGAGCTCTTGATTCATAGCCACTAAAGTCTATGTAATTTCCTAAATGATTATTGCAATAGAACTATCTTTTGAAATAATATTTTGTTCTTTTTCCTTGCTTCCTGAAGCCTCTCTGCAGCAGCTAAAAAGAGGAAAAAGTGAAAAAAGTATCTTTCTTTTATTCATAACAGGTACTTTTAAACCACACCTGCCTTTATGTCACTGAAGTGATTTTTTGAAAGCCTGTACAAAACCACAGGATGGAGGGCTTGTTGGCAGGGAAGTAAGCACTTAATTATAAGATTGGAACATTCAGCCCCATCCCTGACATTTGGAAAGGGGTGAAGAGCTAAATGTTGAGTTGATTTCTAGTTGCCAATGATTTAAGTAGTCAAGCCCACATAATATTAAGTCCTTATAAAAACTCAAAAGGACAAGGTTCAGAGAGGTTGGTGAACAAGAACATGACCATATATTGACCAAGAACACAACCATGTGCTTCTGTGTTAAGGACCCTTCTGGACCTGGCCCTGGCCCTATATATCTCTCTTCCTCTGGCTGTTCATTGTATCCTTTACATCTGTCTGTGGGATATGATGCTACCTCAACATAGATAATATCAGAATTGTATTAAATTGTAGGACACCCAGGTGATGTCCACAGAGAATTAGAAAATTGCTTGTTGCGGTGAAACCCCCACAAATTAAGAAAAATGTGGGCTTTTTTTTTTTGTTGTTGCTTTTTTTTTTTTTTTTTTTTTTTTTGCATAGCCCCTAATCCAGTATGACTAGTGTTCTTATTTTAAAAAATGAGAAATTTGGGCAGAGGCACACACACAGGAAGAAAACTATCTGAAAAAATGGAGCTATACTACCACAAGCCAAAAACTACCAGAAGCTGGAAGATAGGCCTGGAACAGGTCTTTCCCGAGTACCTTCAGAATGAGCATGATCCTGCTTGTAACTTGGTCTCAGACTTCTAGATTCCAGAAATGTGAGACAGTAAGTTCTGTTCTCTAAGCCACTCACTGTGGGGTACTTTGTTAGTAGTTTTAAAGAAACTAATATTACTACTAAAAGAAGTTGGCAATGATACACCAATATCTTGTGATAGACATTCAGTTGTGTTTTTATCACTCATGAGCAACTCACCTAAGAGGAAAGGAGGCAAAAACGTGGAGGGACAAAAGGTGAGCAAACTAACAATTTCTCTAAGAAGTTTCATAGGAAGAGTATTGTTTCACCTTGTCAGGGTTCCCAGATACAAGTGAGACCTCAGTAACTGATTTCCGTGAGAATCAGCGTCATGAAGGACCAATCAGATAGAAACAATTAAGGACCAAAATGCCACCTTAATCTGTAGATATAGCCATCACCATGTCAGATCTAGGACATTCCCCTAATAAATAATATACACATCTCATGTGAATGTAAGAGATATGAATGTTCAAATAGTTGAATTTTTTTTTTTGAGACAGTGTCTCGCTCTGTTGCCAGGCTGGAGTGCAGTGGCTCTATCTCACCTCACTGCAACCTCTGACTCCTTTGTTCAAGCAATTCTCCTGCCTCAGCCTCCTGAGTAGCTGGGATTACATGCACGTGCCACCACACCCAGCTAATTTTTGTATTTTTAGTAGAGACGGGGTTTCACCATGTTGGCCAATATAATCTCGATCTCCAGACCTTGTGATCCACCCACCTTGGCCTCCCAAAGTGCTGGGATTACCAGTGTGAACCACAGCAACCAGCCCCAAATAGATGAATTTTTAAAAAGTCTACCTCTGTAAATCTCATCAGACTTATTAAGAAACCACTGGTGGCCAGGTGCAATGGCTCATGCCTGTAATCCCAGCACTTTCAAAGGCCAAGGTGGGCATTTCAGGAGGTGAGGTGATCAACACCATCCTGGCTAACACGGTGAAACCCTGTCTCTACTAAAAATACAAAAATTAGCCAGGCATGGTGGCATGCACCTGTAGTTCTAGCTACTTGGGAGGCTGAGGCAGGAGAATGGCTTGGACCTGGGAGGCACAGGTTATAGTGAGCTGAGGTTGTGCCACTGTACTCCAGCCTGGGTGACAGAGCAAGACTCCATCTCCAAAAAAAAAAAAAGAAAGAAAACATTGGTTTCTCTTATTGTCTATGGTGGGCTCCAATCCCACAGGTTTATTATCAAAATGGTAATCAGATTCCAGATATCATAAATCTACAAAGATTTTCAGTCATGCTGTATGGATTCTAGCGACAAAATCAACATAAGAATATAAACGCAACCTTGAGACAATATGAAAATGTACAAACAGCTTCTATTTCTTTCTCTCTTTTTTTGAGATGGAGTCTAGTTCTTGTTACCGAGGCTGGAGTGCAATAGTGCGATCTCGGCTCACTGCAACCTCCGCCTCCTGGATTTAAGCAATTCTCCTGCCTCAGCCTCCTGAGTAGCTGAGATTACAGACATGTACCACCATGCCCGGCTAATTTTGTATTTTTAGTAGAGATGGGTTTTCACTATGTTGATCAGGCTAATCTCCAATTCCTGACATCAGGTGATCCGCCCACCTCAGCCTCTCAAAATGCTAGGATTATGGGCGTGAGCCACTGAGCCCAGGCTTACAGCTTCGATTTCTATGTGTATGTGACAAATATAAAAATTAAAAATTAAAATATATATCGGCATTTGAGAAAAAAAGAAACAATGCTTTGGAAAAAGGTGTGTTTGTCTTGTGGTTTCTGAATCTGTTGGCATATTGCCCTGTGCATATGAGAGTATTTGTGTTCTATTTTGAAAAATGAGTTTATCCATATTTTATAGAGAATATAAATTTTTTCTGTGAATTAATGCAAAGCATAACACTATATAATTGCTTTTTGTAAATTACCCTTGGCATTATGCTTTTTCCCTGTATAAAAGGAAGGAATTACATAGATTGGCTGTTATTCTAGGCATGAAAGAGATGACAGATTTCAAAGGGTTAATGGACAAGAGTCTAATAGAAGAATGATTAATAGAGGACAGGGTTAGGAGAACCAATAAAGGATAACAATGTGTCATCTGGACCTGAAGAAGCAAGAGCAAGAATGGTCTTATCAGAACTGTATAAAAGTTGTGGCTGTGGTAGAGGCTTCATTCACCAGGAGCTCTTGTTGAAAGTAGAATATAGCCATTGCTAAAACCAGGCCTGGTCGGGTGAGAGAAAGGTGAATAAACATCCTACACTATCTCTTCTGTCTTTGGTCTTCTGTTGGTTTCTGTCAGAATACAAGTGACTCCAAAGAATGGTACTCTCCAAAGTCACAGAGTGGGCAGAAGAGAGAGGGTGGATGTAGTGTTACAGGATCTCTGGAGTGTTCATTTTTCAGGCTGAAAATCTCTGTGGTCATGGTGCCTTTGACTGAGTTTTTTGTCCTGCAGCCAGGAAGAAGGAGGTACACAGACAAGTAAAGGGTGAAGAAGAGTTCTATTTAGTGTTAGAATAGCTCAGAAGAGTGGGTAGCTCCTCCCTGCTGGCAGGCCATCTCTGCAGCTCTTGTTGAAAGTACTTCTTTCAACAAGAGGATACTTGGAGAGGGTACTTCTCCTCTCTGCAGCTGGTTGTCCTGTCCCATTGTCTCTCTGCCCTCTTCATCCTCTGGCCATCCTCTACCCTGCTCAGGCTGAGCCCAGGGCTTTTGTGGATCTCAGAGGGAAGGAAGTACATGCTGATTGGTCCATGAGTGGCCATGGGCCAACTGCAAGAGTCATTAGGAGTCCCCACTCCCTTCTGTGGGACTAGCAGCTCAGCCACCAGCCTTCAGGCCCTCCCTAGCCTGAGGGTGGGGCCTTACTGGGGACCCTACCCACTTCCACCCAGGAATCAGTCTGCCTCCTGCTAACATTCATGGCTTCAGGACTCAGGCCCACCCTTGCCTCTGAGATCAGAGCAGGTATCAAACAGAGAGAGAGCAGATGCCCGTGAGCCTGTAGGGATTGCAGGGGAAGGGAGGTGTCCTTCCTGCCTTCCAACCACCCCCACAGAGATGCCCAGGTCCTGTCCCTGGTAGAGTTGCCACAGCTATTCCTAAGCTCGAATCCTGCCAACTCTGAAGGAGCAGGGCTCCTGCTTGTCATTCAATCCTGCCTGCCTCCTGAAGCAAGAGGCCCAGGTCTGCAGCCACAGGTGCTGCAGCTGCACCTGGGAGGGCAGATCCTGCCTGTTCCTGGCTCCCCAGAGAGCACAGGGAGGCTCGGATGCACAGCTGCAGTTTGGGTGGCTGTATCCTGACCCAGAGGGTGGGACTCCTGCCCGCCTTATAGAGCAGGAGGCCTGGATCTGCAGCTGCAGTTTGGGTATATGCAGTGGCACCTGGGGAGCTTCCATCCCAAATCAGAAGAAGGAGGGCTCCCATGGGCTTCATGGAACATGCAGCCCCAGCCATGCTGCAGCTGACATGATGGCAGCAGCCAATGCCATCAACAGAGGGGCTCCATTGGTTATTATATTTAGTCAAAGAGTGCTGTTGCAAATACTCCTTACTGCAGTGCTGCAGTGTCATCTTTATGAAGAATCACTGTGAGGAACTTTCTGTAAATCTCATGACCAGGCATAACTCTGCTTATCATGTATATGTCTTTAATTTTTAGTTAACAAGCTAGTTAACTAATTGTATTTCCTTTTTGGTTTGGCTTACAGGTAACTTAACAGAAAGTGTATCTCCTATGTCTAGCTCACTTTACAGGCACCAAATTCATGCAAGCCTTGTCCTTGCTTTTGTTTCTAATTGCCTTGCTTATAATTTTCCCTCATTTGTCAGTTGTTTTGATGTATTGTATATATTGTGTAAGCCACCTGAAATACTATTATGAAATAAAGTGGTTGTATTAGTCAAGATTCTCTAGATGGACAGAATTAATAGATAGATAGATAGATAGATAGATAGATAGATAGATAGATAGCTATAAGGGAAATTTATTCAGTATTAACTCACACACTCATAGTGTCCTACAATAGGCCATCTGCAAGCTGAGGAGCAAGGAGAGCCAGTCCGAGTCTGAAAACTGAAGAAGTTGGAGTCCAGTGTTCAAGGGCAAGAAGCATCCGGCACTGGAGAAAGATACAGGATGGGAGGCTAGGACAATCTGGTCTGTTTACGTTTTTCTGCCTGCTTTATATTCTAGCCATGCTGGCAGCTGATTAGCTGGTGCGCACCCAGATTAAGAATGTGTCTGCCTTTATCAGCCCACTGACTTTAATGTTAATCTTCTCTGGCAACACCCTAGGAGACACATCCAGGATCAATACTTAGCATCCTTCAATCCAATCAAGTTGACACTCAGTATTAACCATCTCTGTAGAGTACTAGTCTGCCCAGGATACCATAACAAAATACTATAGACTAAGTAGCTTAGACAACAGACATTTATTTTCTCACAATTTGCAAGTTGAAAGTCAGAGATCCTTGGTAGGTTCTGGTGAGAGCTCTTTTCCTGGCTTTCAGGTGGCTGCTTTCTAAATGTGTCCTCATGTAATAAAGAAAGGGGCAATGGGGTAGGGAGAAAGCTCCATAGTATCTTTTCTTAAAAGGGCACTAATCCCATCATGAGGACCCCACTCTCATGATTTTATCCTACCCTAATTGCTTCCTAGAAGCCACATCTTCAAATACTACCACATTGAGTGTTAAGGCTGCTATACATGAATTTTGGAGAGACATAAACATTCAATCCATAATATGTAGTATGTAGAAAAATAGAAACATATACAATTTTGGATTTTTAAATTCCTATTTGATGACCTTGAGTGTTTCATTATGGTATAGGGTAGATTTGGCCAACTGGCTTCAGTTTTGAGAGATTTTTAGGGGGCCAACGCTTGGCTCTCAACTCCTGGTCTACGTGCATTAACTCTGGGGGACTTGTTTCAGGCTTTGAAGTTTACCTGTGTAACAAACCTGCACATGAACTGCTGAACTTAAAAGTTAACATGTATATATTAACTTTTTCATTTTTTTTGCCTGCTTTATATTTTAGCCATGCTGGCAGCTGATTGGATGGTGCTTACCCAGATTAAAGGGGGAATCATCGTGTGTGTGTGTGTGTGTGTGTGTATGATTTTTAATTTAAATTGATACACAACTAAGAAACACAGGATGCTTTGAAGCAAGGCAGTGACAGGATGAATTATAAATTATTATAACAACATAATCAGAGTTGAATTTCACATATTTAAAATACAATGTTGTAACTCATATAAATGAGAGCTAATTTTATGGAAGCTGTCAGTAGATATCAAAGACAATTTTTAAAAGATTAAAATATTCTAAAGGAGAAAATGTCTTTTTTCCCACAATTTTTAAGTTAACAGAAATAATAGTAAAAATGTACTTGAAGCAAAATAATTTAAATTAGAAATAAGGAACACATTCTTTACCATGAAGGAAATTCTTAAGAGAGAAACTGACAATAGCAGAAACCAAATTAAATATTATGATTTTGATTTCTAGAGAAATTCCTAGAGAAGAGCAAAGAGCTATATTCCTAGAATTGTTTTTGCAGCTGGACTATTTTAATTATTTTTAATAACTTTATCTGGGAAAATAATATGTGAATATAATATTCTTGAACACTATTAATTTGTAAATCTTGCAGGATATACTTCTGATAGTATAGACCCAATAGCTTCTCTGAATTGAGAGTAACGTCTTACTTTAGAAAGTAGATATCTGCTATCTTCTACTGAAACATACGTGATGGTGAATTTAGAGTTTCCTATCTCACTATTACCACATGTAAAAATCACAATCATCATGAAAAAATAAGAGTTCAAAGACCAGGAGAAGATATTTCAGATACAGTTGTCAACTAATTTAGGATCCTGTTAATTCCTTTATAAGATGGATCTTATGAAGGAAAAAAAAAAATGAAAACAAAAGAACAACTGCTTTCTTGGGATACTAGAGGACTGATTCAGTCTGAAAGGCAAGTAGCCCAGTAGAAATTCCTGTGAATGACTGCATCTTCATTTATAATATCATAATTTTAGAACTTACTCTAATTATATTTAAATCATAAACTTCCCTGTTGCATATGTACATGTGTGTACCATAAAAGGAGATTTTTATATTTTATATGATTGGGGATTTCTTTTAAACCTAGAAAAGCCAAAAAAAGATGTAATTTAGGGGATTTCCAATACTTCAAACTATGTAACAATCAAAAATGTCCAACAAGCTAGGCAATTTAAGATTTAGTAAAGTAAATATTATAGTACATTGTAATGACAGTCAGTAATTGTCATATCTATGCTGCCCAGTTTTCTTCGAAGTGAGTTTGGCCTGAGTGAAAAAAAACAAAAACTAAACTAAGATATATATTAGGTATGAGATAATCAAAGGGAAACACCCAGAACTACTCTTGCTGCAAGAGCATCTAACAGTGTTACTCTAGAAATCTCAACATTCTCATCTTCCTGGCTATGGATGGAAAGTCTGTTTTGAACTCTCATTCTAAGCTAAATATATGTCTTTCCACCAGAACATACCTGAAAATTAATACAGAGAACTGGCAAAATCAGGGAAATCCACAGGATTAGTTCTTACTATATCTGATGTGTGGAAAAGACTTTTGCAAGAAGTGGTGCCTAAAATGAAGCTCATCTTTATTAGGCTATTACTATTGATGCAAATTTCAGATTATTCTCTTTTTTTAGCATGTTTTTATTTCTCTTCATTTCAAATTAGTTTTAAATAATATATGCTAACTTCTACATTTTAGGTAAACATTGCTTATTTAGTCATTTACCTGTTAATTTCTTAGGTATTATTTGGTAAACCTACTGTCCAAAGGTAATCAAGCGGTATTAATATAAAAATAGACAAATAAACCAATGGAACATATGAATCCAGAGATGCAAACACACAGAAGCAGTCAGTTGACTCTTAATAAAGGCACTAAAGCAATTCAATAGAGGAGGTTTTCAACATATGGTGATGAAATAACTGGATGAACATATAGATTATAAAACAAACTAAAACAAAAATGAACAAAATCAACTTTGACCCCATCTCACACCATACATACACATACACCCAAAATAATTTAAAATGGTTTTAAGACCTAAATGTAAACAAGCTTCTAGAAGAAAGTGGAGGACAGTCTTTCCTTGACATCAGGTTAAACAAAATGTCTTGAAGCAGAAAAAGCAGTAATCATAAATGAAAAAAAAAATTCCTCATCAAAATTAAAAACAAGTTCTACTCTCCAAATGATCTTTTAAAAAATGAAAAGGCAAGTCACAAACTCAGGGAAAATATTTCCTATACATATATTGGGCAAAAAAAAAAGTATGTAGAATATTCAAAGAACTCCTACAAATCAATATTAAAGACACATCAAGAAAAAATATTCAATATATAGTTCACAAAAGAAGATATGGAAATGACCCAAATTGCATAAAACAATGTATACTGTTGTTAGTCATCATTGAAATGAAAAGTGAAACCACCAAAAGATAGTACATTGAACTCACATGAATGGTTAAAAAAAAAAAAAAACTAATAATACCAGACATTGTAGAAAATGTGAAGCACCTAAAACTTCCATCTATCATTGATGAAAGTGTAAAATATTGCAGCCCTTTCAAAACCTGTTTGACAGTTTGTTTTTCTTTACATAAAATAAATATATGCCTATACTATGACTCACTTTTTATATTTAAATGCATGAACCCAATAAGGATTATAATGTATGTTTCTAAAAAGATTTGTATAGAAAAGTCCTAAGAGATTTATACACAGTGAGCAAAACCTGGAAATAGCTGGAATGTTCATAAACAGTGGAATGAATAAACACATAGTGGCAAAATGTTGTGTAATAGAATACTACTCAGCAATGAAAGGAACAAACCACTGATGATACACATAGCAGAGTGAAAAAATTTCAAAAATATAATACTGAGTCCAAAAGCCTTACCCCAAATAGTACATACTATCTAATTCCATTCCTGAGAAATTTTAGAAAAGGCAAAACAAATTTATTATGCTATAAATCAGATCAGTGAATGCTTTGGCCAGGCTGGAGGGGCAGATTGAGTAAAGGAGCAATAATGAACTTTCTAAGAGTATGGCAATATTGTAAATACATACAATGCATATAGAAAACAATGTGTATAGAAAAAGTGTAGTAGTTAAGAGCACTTTGAATCCTAACTCTGCCACTTGCCAGCTATAATGAAGTCATTTATAATTGAGGTGGTGGTTAGAATGGGGTCTACATTAGTAAAAATTTAGTGAACCCCACACTGGAGATATACATACTGTATCATATATAAATTCAATGAAATCTACTGGAAATAAAAATTGAGAAAATGATGTGAATACATGGTAAGAACCTTGAATACACACCTATAAAGCTAAATTGTTCATCTCTCTGTCCAGACCCTCAGGCTCCTGTACATGCTAAAGAACAAATGATAGTAATTTTTGTCATCCATTAGCCATTATTGTAGGTCAACATCTTTTACTTCATTCCAATAAACATATATAAAGTAATTACTCTGAGAGACACTGAAGGATACTGAAGAATTTCTGCAAAGATTTAAGGTTTCCTATCATAAGGTAGCTTGTTTAATAGATTTGGAAAACTCCAGAGGGAACTATTTCAAAGACAATTTTTTAAAATTAAAATATTAGCTAGGACAGGTGACAATGTCACAATCATGATAGTAGTCCTCATACTTAATATAGTGTCTAAGATACAGGGTAGGAGAGACTTGTAAAAGCAAGTATATTAGAGAATAAATAATGTATTCCTTTAGGACATAATTAGTAAGCAAAAAATCCAGCCAAAACTGAGCCTCTTCACTCCTATTTGGGTTCTTTAGTATATCATCCTGCCAAAAAACCATTGGCTATGGTATCTTAAGACAGTTATAAGGCAGGAGAATAATACAATAAATCTGTACCTTTGAAGCATTTCTTATTTTTTTGGTTATAAGTGGTTAAGTAGATTTTAGGAAAATGGAATTGAACTTTCTAGGTAACTTTCTAGGCAAACATTTCAGGTAATTGGGAATTTACATGTTTTCCTTAGGTGGGCCCTAATCTGGTATATGCTTTCTAGATAGTAATACAAAACACATAAAATGCATAGAAAACAATTTGTATAGAAAAAGTGTTGTGATTAAGAGCACTTGGAATCCTAACTCTGCCACTTACCAGCTGTGATGAAGTCATTTCTTCTTTGCCTTAGCTTCCCATGTAAAATTGAGAAGATAGTGATAGTAACTATATCATAGAGTGTTTCTGAGGATGAAGCATGTTCTCCATTTAAAACTTTTAGACATTTTTTGGGACATTAGATCTCAATAAATGATGATTATTTTCATTAAAATAGTTTTGAGTTCTTTGTCGATTGCCTGGCATACAATGTATTACATACAAAAATATTCACTATTTTTAGCTTCATTAACCTCAGCATGTCTATCATGTCTGGCTCAACAAATATATGTCCAATGAATGAGAAAACACACATCAAAAGAGAGATCAAAACTGTCGGAGAGATATCCAAGATGGCCGATCACTAGCAGCTCAGGATTGCGGCTCCCAGTAAAAGCTCAGAGAGCCAGTGGACGCCACACTTACCGATAAATTTTTGCTGCCTATGGACCAGGACATTCCCAGCGGAGGAGCCTCACAGGTCACCAGCGCGACCCTTTTGGCTGACGCGGCTTTTTTGCTGGTGCCTTGGCTTGGTGGCTCTTGGTGCAGAGTAAATGGGACTGAGTCTCCTTTTGGATGATGTTTGGAGCTCTGTGAAGGCAGAGCAGTCCAACCAGCTGATTGAAAAAGGGACTGAAGAGGGAAGTCAGACTGGAGACCCCCGGGCAGAAAAGCACCACAAATTCCAACACTGCTGTTTTAGCTAGCATTGCGGGTCACCACAGTGAAAATTACATAGATTCCGGAGCTGGGAATTAACAAGCTGGATGTCCACTCAGAGACCTAATTTGAAAGTTGGTAATTACAAAGATGACAGATGGATAAAACCATAAAGATGCCAAGAAGCCACCGTAAAAAAACTGAGAACACTCAAAATCAGAAAGTCTGTCCTTCTACAGAGGACGCTAGATCCTCATCAGTAATGGAACAAGGCCTGATGGAAAACGAATGTGAAGAGTCATCAGAATTAGGCTTCAGAAGGTGGATAATAAGAAACTTCTGTGAGCTAAAAGAATATGTTCTAAACCAATGCAAAGAAACTAATAACTTTGAAAAAAG
>CAUYQU010005659.1:0-15108 GCA_963574635.1 Cheracebus regulus
TATGATCAAGTCACTGCACTCCAGCCTAGGTAACTCCAGCACAGGCAAACAATTTTTAAAAGGAAAGAAAAAGAAGTAAGAATGAAATTAAAAATCACTGTGAGAAAAATAAATGCCACAATTCCAAGACCTTTTTAGCCCGCATCTTCTATTTAGCAGTTTCCCTTCATTCTTCTGTTCTCTAAAAATCTCTCATGATCATCAAATATACTGTAGCACAAATAGATCTGTATTTCAAATATAAGGTTTATCACTCAGTGGGTACCCTTAAGCAAGTTCTTACAAATAAAATATGGACAGAACCACTGCCATCGCTGAATTAATTAAGGATCAAATAAAATAATGCTAAATATACAGCACAATATTAGATATATAATAGGTACACTATCTGTTAAACACTGGTTCCTGTCTTTTAACATCAATTTATTAAAATGCTTTAGTTCCTAAATGCAAAAAGCTAAATGATTGTATTTATTTAATGTAGTGCTTCAAAATAAAAATACATAAATGAGCAAATATTTGACAGTTTCATAGGAGTACACTTTTGCTGCCCTACCAGACCCCTAATCCACTTCCCCGCACATCAAACATTAGTAAAGATATCTAGTAAATGCAAACCACCATGACAGACATGATGAACACTGAGAGGTTTAGAACAGGGCCTCTTCCAGCTAAGGTATTACCAACTAATTGGGGAGGTAAATGATATTTACATTAAAATCACACACATATATCTTTTCTGGTCTGTAAGTAATTAGGAAAAACTTGAGGAAATAGTAGGAGTTGAAATTAATCTTGAAGAATTAGAATTTTGACAAAGAAAAAGAGAAAAGGATTTTCCAGAATAAAAGAAATGATATGAGTTAAGGGACAGCAAAGCCAAGGATGCACACAATGTGTTTGACTTTGAAAGAAATACCCTGACTGAGGCAGAAGGAACACAAGGGGGACGCAAAGGATACAGCATCAAGCAGATACCACCCTATGGCAGGTATTAATTCCAAGAAAAGGAGAATACAGAAAACAAGAAGCTTCTGAAAGCACTTTAAGAAGAATGACACGATAAACATGTATTTCGGAAACATTTCATTTACCTCTGTCACTCTGTTAGGTTGTGTTAAAGATAAACATTTTAAATGTAGAATTATGAAATAAATATAGAATTATGGTTAACAAAATATTTTCAATTTCTGTGAGATGGCAAGAGAGGTCCGAAATCCCTTATCTGGAAGTCAGAGTCAGTTGTATTCCTGAATTCAGACTGTGGTTTGTTTCTGTTTTTAAGAAAGGTTAACACAATGCACATAGTATACCACCTCTACTTGAGTCCAGGGCAGCACTTTATTGCCAAACATGTTAATATTTCTGCAATAAAAGATGGCCGGGCATGGTGCCTCGTGTATGTAATCTCAGCAGTTTGGGACACTGAGGTGGGCAGATTACCTGAGGTTAGGAGTTCGAGACCAGCCTGACAAACATAGTGAAACCCCAACTCTACTACAAAGACAAAAATTAGCCGGGCGTGGTGGCCAATGCCTGTAATCCCAGCAGCTACTCGGGAGGCTGAAGCAAGAGAATCGCTTGAGCCCAGGAGGCAGTGGTTGCAGTGAGCCAAGATTGCGCCACTGCACTCCAGCCTGGGTGAGAAGAGCAAAAAAAACTCTGTCTCAGGGAAAAAAATGAATTAAAAAAAATAAAAATATGCTTGCAGTGTGGGATAATGACTACAAATAGTCTCACACTGGTTCAGGTCAGTATTTCCACCAAATGAATTAACAAAAGCAGCATTTGGTTTTCAGAGCTCTTTGGATTTCAGGATTACAGATAAAGGATTATAGATCAGAAATGCTTTGTTCAACTTCTCTTCAGTCCCTTGACAAAACTGGAGTTTGGATCAGTGTTAATGCTGCTCTAGATACAAGCAAGGGTCTCAGGAACAAGTGAGCAAAGGAAACACTGAAAAGAAAAAGGTCTTCAGCAACATTTGCTGAAACGACAACAAATGAAGACTGCAATGAAAGTATAAGAAGGTCAATAAAGGTATTAACAATGAAGGTATTAAGAATGGCATAGCAGGCCAGGTGCGGTGGCTCACAGCTGTAATCCCAGCACTTTGGGAGGCCGAGGTGGGGAGATCACCTAAAGTTAGGAGTTCAAGACTAGCCTGGCCAACATGGTGAAAACACCATCTCCACTAAAACTACAAAAATTAGCCGGGATTGATGACACGTACTTGTAGTCCCAGCTACTCAGAAGGCTGAAGCAGGAGAATCGCTTGAACCCTGGAAGGCAGAGGTTGCAGTGAGCTGACACAGCACCACTGTATACCAGCTTAGACAAAAGAGTGAAACTCCATCTCATAAAACAAACAAACAAACAACAACAAAGAATGGTACAGTGGCAAGGAACTCCAAATAGTTCCTGAGAAGCCACAACTAATGATTTGGTTACCTGTACCCAATTGGGCACTAGTCCCTTCTAACCATTCCTTGTTCTTTCACTCTAAAAGCAAAAACTAAAAGTCCTTTTTTTTTTTTATAATGAAGTAAACACAAAAGCAAGATCTATCAATTCATGTCTATTTCAAATTAAGCAATGTAATTAAGATTTATTAAAGATTTTTTTAAACCTCATTTTGTAAGCACACTGTTGCCTTTAATTCCTGATCTCCTTGTTCTCATCTGTGGAAGTTTTTACAATAGGTTTGGATCTAAAACAGTGCTGTCCAGGAGAAAAATAACACAAGCCACAAATGTATGCCATATATGTCCATGTAAAATTTTCTAGTAGTCATACTAAAAAATACAAAACATGCCAGGCACGGTTGTTCACACCCAGCTAGTCAGGAGGTTGAGGCAGGAGTATCACTTGAACCTCGGAGGTGGAGGTTGCAGCAACCTGACACTGCACCACTGCACTCCAGTCTGGGTGAAAGAGTGAGACTCTATCTCAAAAACAGTACAGAACAGTAGACAGAATTTCAATATACTTTATTTAATCTAATACATCCAAAATTCTTTTATCTCAACATGCAATCAATATTAACAATTTTATTAATGGCATCTATGGGTTTTTTTCTTTTAAATACAATAGGTCTTCTTAGTATGTATTTTACAATTAAAGCACATCCCAATTCAACCTAGGCACATTTTAAGTTCTGCAGAGCCACACGGAGCTAGTGGCTACATACTGCACTGTGCTGGATTAGAGTCTTTAGAGTGGTAACTATATACAGCCTATAATAAAATCAGTTGGCTCCTTTTTAAGTTTAGATCACTGTCCCCTACCTGTCACTTTCATGCTTACCGCAGATCCATCAGGCTCAGTAAAGCTTCAAACAAATGTCTTTCATTTGGTCTTCCTTTCCTCCTAGCTATATATTACTTAATTCTAATATGAAGTTAAAATTACTTCACAATTCTAATATGAAGTTAAAATTACTTCACACACACACACAAAACAAGAGTCTGTGATGAAAAAAACACAAACTACTTTTTTCTTCTTGTCACATTTGCAAGTTATATAAGACACTAGCTGAGAGGTTAAGAGGAGCGACAAAGACCTGATTCTTTCATTTCTTTTAGGCTCTTTCAAAAAGGAAGTATTAAGACCATAGATATATTATTAGAGAACCCACTTCTGCCAAATCCTTAGCCCTCCCACTTAAGATGGGCTGCATTCTACATCAAACATGTACTAACAATGGTTAAAACTGGGTAGTTCAAGGTCATCTTTACTCTGCTTTCTATACTCTGACATTTTCTATAACTCTTAAAAAATGAAAAGAAAAAGCTAAGGAGGAAGTCTAAGGACACATGAATAATGATGATGATAATTGCTATTATTAATAAATGCTATTATCATTTTTGGTATAGATATAGAAAGGAATTATAAGGATCCTCTGAAGAGATTAAGGGATAACCAGCTTAAACAAAATCTGACAGTAAGACTTTACATCTAAACACACAGATAATGTGTTTTCCTTTGCACAAAGTCCAATGACTACTTTCTGAAATGTTTCCTTCAATTACTTTTGTAGACGAAGTGACACTATTAGAAAACAGGCTTCTCCGCTAAATATTTCTCATGTACCAGCCAAACAATCTTCTTCTATTGGGCACAAATACCATAGTGAAACAAGAATATGTTGCTCGGTCTTAAGAAATCACTATGCCATTTCTCATATTCCTGTAAAAGTTTTGGACAGGTTACTAAGTCTATAAACAGCTTTAAGCACCTTACGTTTAAAATAACACAAATCCTGACAAAAGCTTGTTTGTATATTCTGAACCCAGGAAAAATGAACCATTTAGGCAATTCCAAAAGATTACACTTATGTTTTAAAAACTGCACCAATGTTAATTAAATCTGGCAACTCTTAAAGGTGTGCTTCACTGTATTACCTCAGAGTGGGTTTAATTAGTTAAACCAAAATTAGGCTTCTGTCACTTCTAAAATCTAACTCCAAATCTGAACCAGAGTCTCCAGTGGTTTCAGCTGCTTTGACCACACTGTGGTATTGGTTTAACACTCTGAGGCATTCTGAAATATTCTAAACCACAGTGAGAATATAGGCTACAACAGGAAATAGATGTGGGTAAACCATAACATTATCCGCACAAAGAAGAGGTAATGGCAAATCTTCTACAGACATTACATCCAGTTTTTGAGTCGTTTCATCAGCTCATTAAATGTCAAGACAGGATTACCCATGCAATCCTGGAATGCAGCCAGTCTACTACCAAAATTGCTGCTATGCAACTTCGCTTCACAAGACAAGTTCAAAGAATAGACGACAGAAGGACAACCAAGCACCCACACCATAAAATGTGCCAGAGTGGAAATGCTATAAAGTTCTAGAAGGGAAACTCAAATTATGCCCAAAATGAACCACTCCTCTTCTAAAGTTCCAGCCAATATCCGAAACAAACAGTTAATTAAAAGCTTATACATAAGAGAGACAGATATGACTAAGGGTTGGGAAGTACATTTTTTCTTTGATAACTTCATAGAGCATAAAATATAATTAATTTTAAATGCCATTTTAAAACACAGAATATTTATCCATGAAAATAACATTTCAATCATGCCAAATCTCACTGAGGTGACAAGTACAGAGAAATGCTTTGGACTCAGTAGGTGAAGTAAAGGGACACCATGCACCTGTTTGAGAGAGCAGAAGGGGCAGTTATAGTGCTATATTCAAAGCCTTTTAACCTATTTCAAGATACATTATGTTTGAGTATATACAAGTGATTTTTAAATATGAAAAGAAAATTAAAGTATCATAGCTACTCTGGGTAGTTTTATATTTTTGGCAAGGAGTCATGCACTGAATATTAAACATTTGCAATTGCTATGTTCTTTTTCTGTTAGATCTAAGAATTACTACTGTGACCAAAGCTTTCTAAAACCTGATTTACTAGAGGAAACGAAAAAATTGAGAATGGATTTCCAGATGAGGGCATCATGATGATGAATGTCAACATCTTGGTCAATACTCAACTGCTTCGTAAGACACTTCTGAAAGCTTCATTGTCCTGAGGCCCCAAAAACCAAATAGGGAAAAGATTAACATGTTAACAAAGGAAAACTGCCCTCTTTGCTCTCATTCTTTTTAAGCACAGCTAAAATAAACTCTTTTTTTTTTTTTTTTTTGAGACACGGTCTTGCTCTGTTGCCCAACTAGAGTTCAGTGGCATGATCTCAGCTCACTGCAAACTCTGCCTCCCAGACTCAAGTGACACTCCCACCTCAGCTTCCAGAGTAGCTGGAACTACTGTTGCAAACCACCATGCCTGGCTAATTTTTGTACTTTTTGTAGAGATGGGGTTTCGCCATGTTGCCCACGCTGGTCTCAAACTTCTGGACTCAAGTGATCTTCCCATTTCAGCCTCCCAAGTAGCTGGGACTCCACGAGTACACTACCACAAGCAGCTAATTTTTATTTTCTGTAGAGACAAGGGCCTTACTATATTTATCCAGGCTGGTTTCAAACTCCTAGACTCAAGGGATCTTCACAACTCAACCTCCCAAAGTGCCGAGATTACAAGTGTGGGCCACTGTGCCCAGTAATCAACTGGCAATTTTCAAATAGGAGTTCATAAATTTATTGTTATGTAATGCACCCCAAACAGACACAAAATAACATAACAGGACAGCACCATATTTACAACTCAATGAACATAAGTCCAAAATCCAGGTGCTCTATTGAGTTGAGGAATCTAATGATGGAGTTTATCAATATCATTCTTCTGTGATCATATGTTATGAAGATTTGAAGAGAAATATATATACACACACAAAATACATATTGTGTGGTTAAGTAGCAGATATGAGCAAAGATTCAGAGTCTCACTTTGTTGTCCATGCTGGACTGCAGCGGCCAAGTCTCGGCTCACTGCAACCTCTGCCTCCTGGGTAAGTGATTCTCATGCCTCAGCCTCCTGAATAGCTGGATTACAGGTGTGTGCCACCATGTCCAGCTAATTTTTGTATTTTTACTAGAGACAGGGTTTCACCATATTGACCAGGCTGGTCTAGAACTCCTGGCCTCAAGTGATCTGCCTGCTTCACTCTCCCAAAGTGCTGGATTACAGGCATGAGCCACCATGCCCAGCTCAAACTGAAGGTATAATCAATTTTTTAAAAACACAATGTAAAATATTGGCAAAGATTCAAAAGGAAGTACTTGTTGATACTTGTCATATTATCAGAAGAGCCTTATCTCAACAATATATATTATTACAACTTATTAAGGAGGAATTAATCTTATAAACCAACAGTAAAAAAAAAAGGATCAACAGGTTCCTATGTGTTGATAACACATAGTACACAGGCTAAGATGCCAGACAAAGAAATTCCTTTAAAAAAGAGTTTGAATACTTGGGAAACAAATTTCCTTATTACAGTATTGGTGAAATAAAGGAAGTATCATAGGAAAATGTAGCTCTGCAATTTCAGGCTTAGAATATGAAACAGAGCATTCACCAAATGCCAAGTTTTCAGCACCCATCATACAAAACAATATCTTCTTTATTCAAAATTTCTTGGTACTAAAGTTTCTAATCTGTTTCTGTTTCCCAACAAAGTTGTACCAGGTAAAATTAGATTTGTACAAAACTAGCTATGAACACTGTATCCTCCTAAAGTAGGGAAGCTTACTCTAAGACTTAAAGCAAATATACATGCTCTTAAAGTAAACAAGAAAAATCTATTTTTACTTATACTATCAGGTGTTGCTGCACTGTCAGCAAAAACTCAGAAATGAAAGTGGGGAGGAGAAACCAAAATAAAAAGTATATAATGAAAAAATAAGTCAGGCACGGTGGCTCACGCCTATAATCCCAACATTTTGGGAGGCCAAGGCGGGTGAATCATTTGAGGTCAGGAGTTCTAGACCAGCCTGGCCAACATGGTGAAACCCCATCTCTAAACTAAAACTAAAAAACGAAAACTACAAAAATTAGCCAGGCATGGTGGCGCACTCCTGTAATCCCAGCTACTAGGGAGGCTGAGGCTGGAAAATCACTTGACCCTTGGAGGTAGAGGTTGCAGTGAGCCAAGATCACGCCACCGCACTCCAGCTTGGGCGACAGAGTTAGACCCTGTCTCAAAAAAAAAAAAAAAAGAAGAAGAAGAAAAGAAAAAGAAAAAAAGTGAGAAAAATTTAGCTATGACAATACTATTGTTTTCATTGTCAATCAGTTAAATGGGTATACAATAAGAAAAGCAATCTCAAGAAAATATAAGCTAACAGTACATTCTTAATTTTACACCATCACCAAAAAAAAAATGCTTTAGATCTATAAATTATCAATGATACATCTTTGCTGTTAGTAGGAAGTACTACAGGCCCTCAGTGCAACAAATGTTACCAGCAGTAAAACCTGACTTAAAAAAAAGAAGGAATGCTGTTAAGATACAATGTTGTTCTGCCTACTTCAGGATCATATAAAATAGAAATAAAGGTTTTTGACCTTTTCCCTATCAAAAACATGAAAATCCTTCTTTCTGCTAATGCATTAATACTTATTATGGGAAGGCCCCAGAACAATATAGTAAAAATCGGGGTGTGGCAGAAGTATACTGCAGACAAGTAAACTAGGTTTGTCCACAAAAGGTGATGAAATCATTTCAGCATAATGAAGAAGAGACATAAGCAAGTACTAGCAAGCACCTTTTAAATAACACCTACAGATAAGTGGCCACTATCACCTGACAAGTAGGGAAAACAGATATACCCTCACATATATGTTATTCTATTAAAGTAGGAGCCAAATACCACAACCACCTTTTGAAAAATGTGACATCATTAGCAGTGCCCTGTGCTCAGTCTCTCCGTCCAGAGTTTATTATAAACTTTAGGTTAAATCTATTCATTCTTTCTACAATTCTGTATAATTAAAAAAAAAAAATCACATCTAATACCCAGAATTCCCCATTTCTTCTCCCTGGTTTCCCTAAGGTAGCCAGCATCTGGTACATTACCACTTACAAAAGAGGAAGTAAGAAGCCGATCTAAAAAATTTCCACCAGCTCCCAGGGAAAAGCAGCTTTCATTCTTGGGCCTGACAAAAGCTAGGAAGATTTCTAAGGAAAATGGGCCTAGAAGGGAGAATGTCACCCAGACTAGAGTTAGATCAGTATCTGGCATCAGCTGCTACTAACAAAAGGCTAGCAAATACGCTTCTTGGAAAAAGAGGGATTCTAAAAATTACGTCTTTCTAAAAGTTCTCAAGTTCAGTATTACCAAGTTAGGGAGATGAAAAGCTGGTGGTAGCAGTTGCTCCTATAATCACTAACAGTCTCAAGATGGGAAGACCCAACAGTTTTTCTACCCCAGTTGTGCAAGACAAATTTAGATGAAGAGCTGTACTCTTTCTTTAGTTGCCAAGTATCAGATTTTACATCAACGTAAGAAAGGAATAAATAACTATCTGCTCTATTTCCTAGATGTGCTTATATAAATAAAATGACAAAAGCACTGAAATAAACCAAAATAAAAAGTATAACAATATACTTGTTCTAACAATGTCCTAATAGTGAAACGTCATCAGAATCTCCAAGGGAAATTACAAAGGGAGGTCTTCATGTGTACAGAAGTAAATTTACCCCAAACATCAATCTGTAAAAAGGGGACAAAGAATAAACAGCAGTTGCATTCCAGCAAACCTAGAAGGAGAAAGATGGATCTAAAAATCAGATTTATGGCTGACAGAGCCTTTGCTGATTAAAAGAACGAATGAACGAAAAAATTAAAAACAGGTTTAAGGATATTAGTACCATACAGGGAAGAAGGAAAGAAGGGGTGAGGGAGCCAATGACACCTGTGTGTGTGTGTGTGTGTGTGTGTGTGTGTGTGTATGCATAGCTCAAGAAAATGTAACAAAGAGGTTAGAAGGAATTCTAATTTTAAGATCTACTGCACTCACTGCAAACTAAGAAAATAAATCCTATTTAATCAATGTTATATATTGTTATATAAAGGGTAATTTTAATTCTTAAAGACGGTCACTCAGAACCTCCATAAATTCTAATGTCTTTATTTGAATCCCTTCTGAACTATTTGTGATTTTGAATAAATTTCCATATCTAAAGTATTATAACTGAAGTGGGGAAAATAAGACTTGAAGTATTCTCAGTAAGGAACAAACGATTTTATTTTCAGTCTAATCAGTCAGTTATAGCAGGCTAAGATAGCCAAAACCAAACATGGAATTTAAAAAACCCTATGTGATAATAAATCAAGTGCATTCCCTTATGTAAATTTTCTTGCTACAGATATTCTTCTAAAACATATGGGCTTTAAGCTGTTTTCCTAAGCATATTCATACCTATATACTCATGTATGGTTCATAATCCACAGATGTGAACTAGATGGGATGACGTAGGAAATCCACACTCAAGCAGACCAAAATGAAGCTATAAGCCTGTCTGAAACGTGAACTCATAACCTTTGTCTCATTAGCACTGCACTCCAACTGTTAAAAGATTCAAACATCAGCTTGGATTTGAAAAGAGTGGGAGGCAGTGAAATACTAACAGGGAGAAAATTTATGGAGTCTATGCAAAATTTTCTATTAATGAAAACCAGCTGCAACAACAACAGACACTGTTTTCAGTATTTGAGGCTGGTGGAATACTAATGGGTTTCTTCTATTCCAAGTTTCCATTTTGGAAGCAAGGCTCTTTAAATCATTATTCCCCACAGAGTCCTGGGCACTCTACAGAATTACCTTTCTAAAACAACTGTTCTAGAGTCTAAATTTTCTGTCCATTAGATGTACACAATGTCTCTCTGAAGAGCCATTTAAAGCCATCCTTATATGAGAAGTTTCACCCAAAGGAAAATTGAGATCCTAACTCTGTTTTACCTATGTTATCCATAAGACCTGTAGCAAAGTCTAATTCAAAGTTGTTAATTTAAAACTTAACACCAATATCAGGGATATATGCCACTAACAAAACATTGTGATAAAATATTCATCACTGATTATTTTCACCATATCTATTTGATTGCCACAAACTTAATTCCACCATTTGGTAAATACTTTTTCCCAAGCTTTGGTTAATTAGTCTTATTCCCACACAGCCCATAAATCAATTTTAAAATTGTTTGCATGTAACCATCATAATATTTAATACAGTCTACCATTTGCCCCAACACCAGTAACTGCATTAAGATATATATACATATGGGTTTTGTTTTCCTAACTTAGGACAGCCAATTCTTCCAGTATAGATCTTACATAATTTTGGCTTGCAGAAATTGCCC
This sequence comes from Cheracebus regulus, assembly GCA_963574635.1. Taxonomy (NCBI): domain Eukaryota; kingdom Metazoa; phylum Chordata; class Mammalia; order Primates; family Pitheciidae; genus Cheracebus; species Cheracebus regulus. Next base: position 10,778 of record CAUYQU010005659.1, read on the forward strand.
CTAGGAAATTTAGGCAGTGGCTTTACCCAAAATGAGGAAAATCATTTATATAAACTTTTAAGACTAGAAACTGATCAACAACCATTTCTCATACACACATCTCTCTCTATCCTAGGATTATGTGGAAGAGAATATATTATCCCTAAAATCATGAAGGTTGAGTAAAATTTCTGTAAAAGGTACCTCTGGCACCCCAGACAACTGTTAAGAAGTAAGCATATCTGTACTCAAATTATTATACTAATGACTCAAAACCCATTAAAAAGTGGCTTCAAAATGAAAAAGCAAAAAACAAACCTCAATTTTGTCTGTTTTGGCATCTCCCCAGTATATTTTGCCTTCATCATAATCCAAGGCTAAACCATTTGGCCAACCAAGAGAAGTGTTAACCAATACTACACGGTCAGAACCATCCAGAGCTGCTCGCTCAATTTTCGGAATTTCTCCCCAGTCAGTCCAATACATGTACCTATAGAAGTATACAAAAAATGAGCTAAAAATAGATAATAAAATATAGCTTTCAGATATCCTAAAGGGGAGATCCACTCCTCTTATTACACTGGTATCAACAGTTAATGCCATAGAAAGGAAAAAAAAAAACATACAAAGAGTGTGTTTAAGACATTTATCACAGCAGTATATAAGATTGTAGGAAATTTTCAAATCAAACAGCGTGTTCTAGAGCCAATCCTGAAAATGCCTCCCAGTAATGAGATTCCAGTTTTACCATTTTTTTTTTTTTTAAACATTTTGTGCCCTTTTCCATGAACTTTCTCTCTTCCTTCACGGCTTGTCACCTCTGGCACAAAAGACTTATCCCAGCAATATGACTCAGATGGCAAACTGAATTATAAAAATAACCATTTCTTCATGCAGTGCTAAGTGATTCTTATGGCTCCTGGATGTTTAAGTGGCTCTAAAACATTGATATATACTGAGGTGTAATTTGTCACTACGCTCTTCCTCAGAATATCGCAGTAACAATCAAACTGTTGAGTATGTAAGAAGTTGTAATTCCCTAGACTATATGGTCAGGGTGGCATGGCAAAACGAAACAAACAAACAACAACAACAAACTAGGAGTAAAGCTACATGGCCTGACAAAGTTTTAGAATTCAAGTCATTCATGTATTTAGGGAAACATAAAGCAAGCTATATTCTTACTATAAAATACTTAAAACGGAATTGAAGCTTCCAGGGGAAGGGAAAGAGTTCTGAAAACAATTCCTTTCCACATTTTTCATGGCAATGATGCAATCTGAGCAAAATCTGCTGACAACACCCAAAGTCAGCAAACATGGACTTAATTTAGAAAGAAAAAATATCTAAAACATCCAAGGCAAAAAACTAGCAATTTTTTTAAACTTGAGATTGTATTCCAATCACCTGTTTATTAGAAACCAATATATATGTCATGTTATCTTAGTCAATGTTTTTAGGAACCTGTGAAAAACTGAAATACCACATAGAATTTACTATCAGTAGAGCTTCTTACCCAACCATGGGATCTAACACAATAGCCCGGGGTTCTTCTAAGTCCTCTGAAATCAAGATCTTCCTCATGGTCCCATTGAGCCTTGTCACTTCTATTCGATCAGTGCCAGTGTCTGTCCAATAAAGATTTCGTGCAATCCAGTCCACAGCAACACCATCAGGATGGGCAATTTGAGCAGTGACCACAAACTGACTGCCAGATCCATCTAAGAATGAACGGCGTATGGCCCTCACTTCATCATCAGTCCAGTAGATGTAGCCTTCCACAGGATCATAATCTATGGCAATGGCATGACGGATATCTTCTAACTGCAGAACAATGTCTGTAAAATCTGGTGTATCCAAAGAAATGCGTCTCAAGTCTGTCCTTCGAGCTAAAAGCAATAATTCAGTGGCACCTAGAACAACAAAGCAAAATGAAAAACAGTTTGAAACCCAGAGGTAAAATTTATCCACTCTAAAGAATCAAGAACTGAAAAATAAATATAAAATATATATTAATTATATAAATTAACATAAAAGGATATGAGCTCTCTTTAGAGTGGAAATGGAAGGTAGTACAGTGAAATAGGGAGAGTCTACTCTGAGGGCAAGCTGTTTAACAACTAAGTCTGCAAATCAAGTTGTATTACACTCTATGGTTTCATTGATTATATAGCTTCTGGAATTAATCCAGCTATTTAAAAGTACAGTGAATAATGACTATGTAATGACTAAGTAGCTGAGTATTAAAGGAGAAAGAGATGTAGGATACAAAGTCTTTGTTCAAGAAGCATTTTTTAAAATAAGATAAAGAAATCTAGGACAAGAATCTTTGTGGTTGATAGGAATGTTCTAAAATTGGATTGTGGTGATAACTGCATAAGTCTATAAATTTACTTTAAAAAAATCACTGAATTTTAATACTTAAAAAAATGGATGGATTTTATATGGTATGTAAGTTACATCTCAATAAAGCTGTCTTAACGAAGAGAAATACAAGGCAATACCTCACAGAATTAAGGACAAAGCAAGCTATGGAGAGGTAAACAGCAGCAATGGAGGGAAGAAACCAGATAAACATAACACAGTGGTTAACAGTAAGAGTTGTAGATCCAATATAATCTGATTCAAGTAGATACACAAACTTTGGGAAAATATCTAATCTCTCTAGGCTTAGTTTTCTCATCTATACCTCATAAGATTGCCGTAAGGATTAAAGGAGATAAATATATAACTCAGAAAGGTACTGAACATGTAAGCACTCAAGAAACATTAACTAATACTTACTAATAGTGTTAAAAAATAAAGCACTGAATTTTAAATTAGATTTATGAAATGTTTTAAGCCCAAGTCCCAAATATTAAACCACGTAACTAAGAATGATATTGAGCTCAATCTTTTTTTCATTTTAAATGTTCAAGTAAACCACCAACAAAAAATCATCTAACTATAAGAAGCTAATAAAAGACAGTAAGCAAACTGACAGCTGAAAGAGCCAGAAAAGGTTTCCAGCTAAACGAATGAGTCCAAAACAAAATACTGGCATATAAGCTTCAAGCATCAATCTGGAATTACAAGTTAAAAAACTGAGAAAAGCAGTGAAGCCTCTCAATATCGGCTTTTTCACTTTAGAGCTAATTATAAATTAATTCCAACTTGGAGAAAATACAGCCCAAATGCAATAGCAGGAACCAAGCAGGAATAAAACTTTGCACAATTCACTGCCCCAGCTAACAACCAAAAGGCACCAGCCCAGAACTTCACAAAGAAGTCATAGATCTGTTAATTTGAGCAAGGTGATCAAAACAGAACAGTTAAACTTAATGCTATTACATGCCAAATGCACATATGAAATTCAAAACTGGTTCAACATGTACACTTGCACTGCTGTGAGGGCGTAGATAGACCATTATTGCTAAAATAAATCCTCTGTTTTAAAGTGAGGCTACATTTTTAAAGAAAAAAGCAACATTACAAAAACCTTTTGTTTTAAATTGAAATCAAATTGTTGTCTGCCATGGAAACCATTTAACGGAGTCAGCCAGCTTCACCTTTTACTAGGAGGATAATTTATCAATGCCAAGTCATAACAAATATCCTGCACACAGACTCAATTCCATCTCTCTGACTCCCTGGCCCCCTTGCCAGGGACTCTAACACACTCCAAAGTACAGGCTTCTGCTTTTCAGAGTTAGATAAAGAAGCCATGGCTAACTATAACAATTTTCTTACCAGGTCTTGCTGGTTGCTAGAGAAGAAGATGGTGATCCATAGGGGTGAGAATGAATAACAACATTCTCATTAAGAAGAAAAACAGAAGAACTGGTGTTCTTCCAAACCACTAAATCAGTATACTTTCTTCAACATGTTCTCTCTCTATGGAGAATTAAGAGTAAGGAGAAGAGGCAAAGTGTGTTTCGTAAGTATAAAAATAAGTTGTTTTAAACAATACAATATGTTTTTTTTTCCTTCTTCTGAAAGCATCCCTCTGTTGTTAAAAAGCAATTTAAAATATCCTTAAATCATTTGTTAGAAATCTCATATTCTTTGTAGCTAAAAGTTTAATAAACATATTTCCTTTCACAGATGTTCTTTATTTACAAATGTTACCTGTTAAAAAAAACATTCTTTATGAGAAGTAATACTCATTTCCATAGTTATCAACTGTGGTATCGATGACTATGAGATTTGATAGAAAAGATAGAGCACAGGGAGAGAGATCCAAGATGGCCGCGTAGCAGCAGCTCAGGATTGTAGCTCCCAGTGAAAGCGCAGAGAGCGAGTGGATGCCGCAATTGCAGACGAATTTTTGATGCCCATAGACTGGGAGATTCCCGGCGAAGGAGCCACACGGG
>CAUYQU010005660.1:0-57088 GCA_963574635.1 Cheracebus regulus
GCAGAGACTCAACAAGAAAAGAAAACTTCAGGCCAATATCCATGATGAACATAGATGCAAAAATCTTCAATAAAATACTGGCAAACTGATTGCAACAGCACATCAAAAAGCTTATCCATCACGATCAAGTAGGCTTCATTCAGGGGATGCAAGACTGGTTCAACATATGCAAATCTATAAACGTAATCCACCACATAAACAGAACCAAAGACAAAAACCACATGATTCTTGATAGATGCAGAGAAGCCTTGACAAAATTCCACAGCTTTTTATGCTAAAAACTCTCAATAAACTAGGTATCGATGGAACGTATCTCAAAATAATAAAAGCTATTTACGACAAACCCACATCCAATATCATACTGAATGGGCAAAACCTGGAAGCATTTCCTTTGAAATCTGGCATTAGACAAGGATGCCCTCTCTCACAACTCCTATTCAATATAGTATTGGAAGTTCTAGCCAGAGCAATCAGGCAGGAGAAAGAAATAAAGGGTATTCAGTTAGGAAAGAAGGAAGTCAAATTGTCTCTATTTGTAGATGACATGATTGTATGTTTAGAAGACCCCATCGTCTCAGCCCAAAATCTCCTGAAACTGATAAGCAACTTCAGCAAAATCTCAGGATACAAAATCAATGTGCAGAAACCACATCTTCTTTTGTGTCTTTTATATTTGATTATCTCTCAAGAATTTCTCATTGTCTTTGTTTTAGTAGTTTGAATATGATATATCTAGATCGTTATTTGTTTTGATATTTATCATGGTTGGTGTTTTCTGAATTTCTTAGATCTACTGTTTCATGGGTGTTATTAATTTTGGAAAACTCTTGGCCATTATTTCTTTGCATATATTCTTCTGTCCCTCTTTCTCTTTCTTGTCCTCCAAAATATTACTGCCCAGCTCTTGGATTTTCTATTATTTTGAAATTTTTTACTCATTTTTTTTTCCTTGATGGATTTCATTTGGGATAATTGCTCTTACCTTTGTTCAAGTCTATTTGTATTGAGTCTACAAATGAGCTGTTGAAGATGTTCTTTGCCTCTGCTATGGTTTTATTTTTTTTTCTATAATGTCCTGGATGAAATTACCCCTCTGACCTTGGATGTCTTCTACTTTTCAATTAGAACCTTTAACATATCAATCAAAGTTGTTTTAAACTTGCTTTTAAATAATTCCAGTGTCTGGGGAAGAAGCTAGGATTTGCATAGGGCTTTAAGAAGTGTTCTGAGCTGTTTATTACTATGTAAGTTTATAGAGAATTAACACAGACCACCAAATTCCCTTGGCTAGCTTGCCAAAAGTAAAACTGAAATAATAAAGCAGAAGAAACACTCTGATACTCTCTCTGTTAGAATATGATTCTCACTAGAATACTCAAATATGGCAAGCCTAATTTCACAACTCTAAATTCATAATCTCTTAAACACAAGAGCTTTATCCCTCCTCTAGCTCCTATATAAATGTTTTGGGCATTAATATAATTTTTGAGGGTATATCTTCTTTTTGACCCAATTTGTTAGAAATGTTTCTTTTTTCCTGTCATAATCTTCTCTTACTTATTTCTACAGGAAATATTTCTTTAGATAATGCACTAAGGCTTGAGTGCATGGCCAGGCAACTAACACCAAGATTTAAAAAAATACAGCGATGTTTTTAATCTCTAAAACAGTGATCCTCAAAAATTATATGAGTGGCTTTGAGGGATACAGACACACATGCACAGACAAAAATAATGTGACAGTACTTTCCAAAAAAACTTGGAACATTTTGCTTATTTTGGTATTAAGAAGTATTTTCTTACTAGAGACTATTTTTTTGGAAATGTTAGTAATATAAGCTTTATTTCAGAAGGCATTTATTCATCTACCCATGTATCTACCCATTTATTCACTCATCCATTCATTTATTCACAAACATTTCCTGAATGCCTGACAGATACTTCATGAATAATACAAAGATGCTGCTTGCAGGAAGTTTATCATTTACTAGAGGACAAAAGATTTAATAACAAGTAACAATAATATGCAATAAAGTGTGACATTCTTATTTCCTCCTAGAAGCAGAGCCCATGTGGAACACCTGTTTGCCCTTTCAATTGCTAACTAATTTTCTGCATGCATTGTCTCCTGTGTTCAGCTGCACAACTTCTGTTCACTCAGAATGAAGCTGCTATTGTTCCTTTCATGTTCTCTGGGGTTAAAAATCTCTCTCTGATGTACATGCACAATCCCAATAATATTTATGAGACTTATGAGCACCAGCAGGAGGTTCTGCCCCTGAAGCTGTTGGAAGGCACTTGAACAGCTTTTCAGTGAAGATTAATGGTTACAGAAAAGAAAAAAAACTTGATTTGTCAGCTGGAAGTTAACTTGAAGGGATATAACAGAAGAAAGCCAGTGAGGACACTTCACAAGCGAGGTGTGTCTGAGGAGTTTATGTTAAAACTGAAGCTTTGATGAATTGCCTGGATAATGCTAATGACAGGAAGATGTCAAAGTTTGTGAATAACAACAGAGAAAAATAATGAGAGTTACTATTCTAGAATGTCAAGGCACACCAACAATTTGTTTGTCCAAGAGAATAGTAAGCAAATGCATTTTCCTGGATTAAATTCACTTGCCAAGATAGACTTAGATATAAAACTGTCCCAACTGGAACTGTGTTGCTATAAAGGAGATGCAGATTAAACTTTTAATAAGGATTCAGGATTTCAACCTTCCTGTGAATATAAGATCCTGCAATTAAACAGAATTTCACTCTTTCTGTCTTTTTGATCTTCCCATCTCTCTGAGTTATGAATGTAAATGTAAAAATGGTTAGAATGAAGAATAGATAAGTAGAGCTTCAGTCCTAGAATTTTAGTTATTCTCCAAACACATACTGTATTTTGATCATTCCTCAAAACATTATTTGGACAAATTTCACTATTCAATTTCTTTGGAATTTTGCAACTTCTTATTTTGGCTAAGAAGCTTATGTTTCCTTAGACATAAGCTTCTGACAAGGCCTTCTGTAAACTTTGATTCAAAAAACAATTCAGCGATACGTCAAAGGGTCCCTCATTCCCTCACTAATTTTAGTGACTGGGGATCTCAGACATTCTGCTCCATTCTACTGTAGAATGCTTCAGGGAAGAACCAGGCAGAATGACACCTTTACAATTAAAATGCAGTACTCTGTCACTCCTCTGGCTATCAATATAGTCTACCTAAGAAAGGTATCACCTGAGCCAGGATTTGTAGCCACCTGAACAAGCTGCTCTGTACCCTGGCCTGGAGGGAGAGCAGTGCCAATATGGATCTGAGCAGATGGCTCCCCTGACTCTCAGAGATGGTCTGGTTTTTGTGATTTTGACACATCTTTAAAAAAATTATTAAAACAAACAATTCTCTCTAATAAATTTGAAAAGCACTTATTTTTATGGGCTATAAATCTATATATTCTCATGAACAATACTGAGGTTTATATATTTAAGAATAGATATAAGAAATATTAGGTAGGCTTAGAATATCATCTAATATTAGAAACTAACTGCACATGAGGGGAGAATTATCTTTTTTAGGTTTTGGATTTGGGCAAAAAGCTGTGAATGATTGTAACTCCTTATATCTTTCAACAAGAATTTGCTGTGAAATCTGGGAGGACTAGGAATTGTTCCATAAGCACAATACTTAAATAATCAAAACAACAAATGATTTGTACTACTACTAATATTGTACTATATGCTAACATACTTTACATGCATTATTTCATTTAATTTTCACAATAACTCTAGAGGTTAAGTATTATTTTCCTAACACACATTGTATATGGTTACAAAAGGTTAAGTGATTTGCCAAGTCACATGGATTTTAATTACTCAGTAGAAATCACATCCATACTTTTAAGCCCTTAACTACCTTATATTGCCTCCTCAGTGCTGCTAATTCAGTGTTGAAAGTTAAAGCAAAAATGTATCATCTTAGACTCTCATTAAATATCATTTAACATCTAGATTTTGCTATTTGTTACTTGAACAATAGCCCAGCCTAGGATTAGTCACACACAAATTATTTTGGATCTTGGTGGGATTTGCAGAAAGTGCCAGGCATGCACTGCTTAGGGTACAAACATTTTTTCTTTTTGTATTGGGGGTAATTTATGTCCTGATGTTATATATGAGGAGACTCCAAAAAGTTCATGGAAAACTAGAATTAAAAGATAAAAATAAAAAAAACCCATCAACTTTATTTCTGAACATAGCTCCATCAAATTCATGACATTTTTGTTAGTGATAATACCAGCTGTTTAGTCCATCAAAAGAACTGAAAGTGCTGGGAATTTAATCATGCCAACGCAGTCTTTTTTACATTATTAACTGAAGAAAAATAGGCATCCTTTAAATATATTTTTAAGATAAGGAAATGAAAAGAAGTCAGAGGGAGGCAAAGCAGGACTGCAAAGTGGATGCCTGATGATTTCTTGTTGAAACTCTTGCAAAACTGCCCTTGTTTGATGAGAAGAATGAGCGGGAGTATTGACATGGTTGAGAAGGACTCTCTGGTGAAGCTTTCCCAGGCATTTTTCCTATAAAGCTTTGGCTTTCTCAAAACACTCTCATAATAAACAGACGTTATCTTTCTTTGGCCCTGCAGAAAAAGTCAACAGCAAAATGCCTTGAGCATTCCTAAAAACTGTTGACATGGCCTTTGCTTTTGACTAGTCTGCTTTTGCTCTGACTGAACCACTTCCACTTCCTGGTAGTCATTGCTTTGACTGTATTTTGTCTTCAAGATCATATCAGTAAAGCCATGCTTCACTTGCTGATACAATTCTATGAAAAAATACATCAGGATCTTGATCCCACTTGTTTCAAGTGTCCACGGACAGCTCTGCTTTTGTATGCAGCTCATCTAAGCACAATGGTTTTGGCACTCATTGAGCAGAAAGTTTCAACTTTACAATTGTGTAAGTTGAACCAATTGAGATGTCTATGGCATTGGCTGTTATGTGTGCTGTTAATTGTTTATCCTCTTCAGCTAGGAAACAAATGCTTAATTTTTTCCTTCCAAATTTATGTGGATAGTCTGCTGCTATGAGTGTCATCTTCAACATCGTTTCATCACTTCTTAAAATGAGTTATCCATTTGTAAACTGCCGATTTCTTTGGGGACCTTTTCACCATAAACTTTTCATAAAGCATCAATGATTTCATCATTTTTTCACCCAAACATCACAAGAAATTTGGTGTTTCTTCTGCTTCGATGTTAGCAGAATTTATATTGCTCTGACAGGGGCTTTTTTCAAACTGATGTCTTATCCTTCTTATAAAGTACTAACCAGGCCCATCCCTGAGTAGCTTCTAAGATCACACAAGATTGGGCACATTCAAGATGGTGTGGCTGTAGACTGTCTTATTCTTTTTAGTGCCTCAAACTAGATCCTGTTCAGACATGTTATATATAACAAGTGAGTATGAGTTTATTTTGGTGTAAAAAATTTGAAATACATGTACAGTTTTTTCATAATTTGCATTTGCCATGAAGTTTTTGAAGACCCCCTTGTGTGTGTGTGTGTGTGTGTGTGTGTGTGTGTGTGTGTGTGTGTGTGTGTGGTGTGTGTGTGTGTATGTGTGTGTGTGTATAAAACTGAGGGCATATTAAAAAGCAGCTAAAATCCTGGCAGTAAAGTTCATGGCAAATAATAGACCAAAGAGTTGTAATGTTGTAATGGGAGTAAATTAACTGCAAAATGAGAGAACAAGAGAGCTTAATTTTGCATTTGGCAGTGTTTAAAATTCTTTTCTATTCAATTTAGTTTTGCTGTATGTTTTATTTAAATATTTTTGGCCACATTTACTGCTCTATAGTTAAGAGGCTTGCTGAATTTAGTGTCATGGCTTTCCTTGACTTACACTAGAATCTTGTAGTTACATTCCTATGGTGCATTAAAATTTTAGGTATTAATATACCTACATCATTTCCAAATTAAATATATTTTTCCTGATCTTAGAAGGCTAACAAAAAAGTTAGTGCCTTGTACTGTAAAATACTCAGCAAATCTTCCTAAACCTGTGTAAAAGCTGCCTCTGAGGAACAGAAAGTGCCCCACTAGGTCATATTTGAATTTGTCATCCACATACTCATTGCAAGGTTTAGATCTAGCTCAGGATTGTTAAGATTCTTTTCTATTTTGGCTGTACAGCAAAAGAAACAGTCATTAGAGTGAATTGGCAACCAACAGAATGGAAAAAAGTTTTTGCAATCTACCCATCTGACAAAGGGCTAATATCCAGAATCTACAAAGAACTAAAACAGATTTACAAGAAAAAACCAAACAAGCCCATTCAAAAGTGGGCAATGGATATGAACAGACACTTTACAAAAGAAGACATATATGAGGCCAACAAACATATGAAAAAACGCTCATCATCACTGGCCATAAGAGAAATGCAAATCAAAACTACATTGAGATACCATCTCATGCCAGTTAGAATGGCAATCATTAAAAAATCCAGAGAGAACAGATGCTGGAGAGGATGTGGAGAAACAGGAACACTCTTACACTGTTGGTGGGAGTGTAAATTAGTTCAACCATCGTGAAAGACAGTGTGGTGATTCCTCAAGGACCTAGAAATAGAAATTCCATTTGACCCAGCAATCCCATTACTGGGTATATATCCAAAGGATTATAAATCATTCTATTATAAGGACACATGTACATGAATGTTCATTGCAGCACTGTTTATAACAGCAAAGACTTGAACCAACCCAAATGTCCATCAATGATAGACTGGACAGGGAAAATGTGGCACATATACACCATGGAATACTATGCAGCCATAAAAAATGATGTGTCCTTTGCAGGCATATGCATGAATCTGGAAACCATCATTCTCAGCAAACTGACACAAGAACAGAAAATCAAACACTGCATGCTCTCACTCATAGGCGGGTGTTGAACAATGAGAACACATGGACACAGGGAGGGGAGCATCACACAGGGGGGTGTGTGTGGGGGAACTCGGGGCGGCACTGTGTGGGGTGGGGATTTGGGGAGGGATAGCATGGAGAGAAATGCCAGATATAGGTACTGGGAATGAAGGCAGCAAACCACATTGCCATGTATGTACCTATGCAACAATCTTGCATGTTCTTCACATGTACCCCAAAACCTAAAATGCAATAACATATATATATTTTTAAAAAAATATTGTTTTCCTTGGCTGTCACAAAATGATGGTTAAAGTTCTGTTTGGCTTCCACTGGTTGGCCAGCTTTTGGAAGTGGTATGCTTGCTCTTTATCTGTGGGATCACATGTAAAATATTATATACCAGAACTACATTTTAATATCTTAAAGATATTTTTAAAGAAGGCGGCCTTCCCAGCTGGGATATACTACTGCTTGTTGTAACTCAGGATTTTTTTTCCTCCTCAGGCAGTTGCCTCCCCTTTTGTAAGCCAGACTCATTTTGTATACTAATTTTTAACATTATAAATTATATTTATTCACTTACTTACTTATTAATTCTTTTACTCATTTATGCTTTTGTTTCTTCTACTATGCTGCATTTATTGAGGCCATAGCCCAGGATCTGTCATTGTAGGTAAACAACAAATATGAACCAAATGCCAGAAATAGTGAAAAAGTCTGGTGTTGGCAAGGATATAAAAAAATGAATGCTTTCATACTGTTCTGGTAGGAATGTATTTGACATAAACTTTATAGAGGGAAACTGGCAAGGTGTGACAAGTCTTTAAGTTCCTTTGTAACTGTAGGGATCTTATAAAAAATCGTCAATATTTAATCAAATATTTTTATAAAAGACATTTATCACAATATTATTTATAATAGTTAAAAATTACAGCAGGCTGGGTGTGGTGGCTCACACTTGTAATCCCAGCACTTTAGGAGGCTGAGGTGGGTAGATCATGAGGTCAGTAGATCGAGACTATCCTGGCCAACATGGTGAAACCCAGTCTCTACTAAAAATACAAAAACTAGCTAGGCATGCTGGCACATGCCTGTAGTCCCAGTTACTCAAGAGGCTGGAAGAAGAATTGCTTGAACCAGGGAGGTGGAGGTTGCAGTGAGCTGAGATTGTGCCACTGCACTCTAGCCTGGTGACAGAGTGAGACTCCATCTCAAAAAAAAAAAAAAAAATGAACAGCAACCAAAATATCTAATAATATACTAACAAGCAGTCATTTAAAAAAGACATTTTGGGTGGTATTTCATATAGGTTTAATGATATTGTTAAAATTAAAAATGTTTATAATTTATGGTGATCATCATGGCAGATGGGAGGCAGGACTAGATTGCAGCTCTGGACAGAGTGGCTTGAGGAAGCTCATATTGTCAATTTTAGCTCCAGTTCAACTGCAAGAATAAACCAGCAATTCCAAGAGGACCCACAGACTTTCTGAAGGAATTGAACTGCTCCTGCAGGACCTGGGAGATCCCCCACTACTGTGAGTGCCCTGACTGTAGAAGTGGGAAAGAGAGACTTTCCTCTCCTGAACACATACCCCCAATGAAGAACCTGAAGGTCTGTTTGTGGGAGAAGTTTCTAATTACATGGAGCTGAGTCAATTTGGAGAGCTGAGTGAAATACAGGGATAGAGGAAGCAGCAGAAAGGCCCTGGGATCTCACTGTACCCCCTTGCAGGCCATTCCTGACTGGCACCATAAGGATCCATTGGGAGGGTGTTCAGAGGAGCAGGGAGTAAAACTCCACTGGGAGAAGGAAATCTCTAGCTGAACTTTGTAACAATTTGAACAGGACAAGAAGCCTCCTGGTCAGAACTTCGGGGAGAGCACAAATCTGGTTTGCAGACTCCACAGGAGGGGGAAGAACCAAGCCCTATTCTCTCTCAGCTGGGAGGCAGCTAGCCTGGGGCTAGTTTTCAAGCCCATCATGCCCTCTGCCTGGAAACAGATGCAAGGCTGTTGGGGGTGGGTGCATGGTGGGTGTTTAACTGGCCCTTCAGTTTGCATGGGAGCTGGGTGAGGCCTTGACTGCTGGATTTCCTCCACTTCCCTGGCAACCTGCATGACTCAACAGAGGCAGCCATAATCCTCCTAGGAACACAACTCCATTGACCTGTGAATCTCACCCCCATCCCCCACAGCAGCCCCAGCAAGACCCACCCAAGGAGAGACTGAGCTCAGACACACCTGGCCCTGCCCCCACCTAATGGTCCTTCCCTCTCCACCCTGGTAATGGAAAACAAAGGGCATATAATCTTGGGAGTTCTAGGGCCCTGCCCATTGCTTGTCCCTCTCCACACTACTACAGCTGATGCTTTCTGGAAAATGCCACTTCCTGGCAGAAGGCCAAACCGCACAAAAATAAAGCATTAAACCACCAAAACTAAAAACGCTCATGGAGTCCATTGCATCCCCACTGCCACCACCACTGGAACAGGCAATGGGATCCATGGCTGAGGGACCCATAGATGGTTCACATCACAGGACTTTGCACAGACAACCCCCAGTACCAGCTCGGAGCTGGGTAGACTTGCTGGGTGTCTAGACCCAGAAGAGAGACAAAAATCACTGGAGTTTGGCTCACAGGAAGCCACATCCATAGGAAAAGTGGGAGAGTACTACAACAGGAGAAAACCCCATGAGACAAAATAATCTGAACAACAGCCTTCAGCCCTAGACCCACCCTCTGACAGAGTCTACCCAAATGTGAAGGAACCAGAAAACCAACCCTTGTAGTATGACAAAATAAGGCTCTTCAACATTGCCAAAAAATAACACTAGTTCACCAGCAATGAATGCAAACCAAGAAGAAATCCCCAATTTACCTGAAAAAGAATTCAGGAGGTTAGTTATTAAGCTAATCAGGGAGGGACAAGAGAAAGGCAAAGCCCAATGTAAGGAAATAAAAAAAAAAGATACAAGAAGTGAAGGGAGAAATATTCAAGGAAATAGCTTAAAGAAAAAACAATAGAAAATTGAGGAAACTTTGGACACACTTTTAGAAATGTGAAATGCTCTGGAAAGTCTCAGAAATAGAATTAAACAAGTAGAAGAAAGACTCTAAGAGCTCTAAGACTAGGCCTTTGAATTAACCTGATCCAACAAAGACAAAGAAAAAAAAAAACAGAAAATATGAATAAAGTCTCTAAGAAGTCTGGGATTATGTTAAATAATCAAATTTACGAATAATTGGTGTTGCAGAGGAAGAAGAGAATTCTAAAAGCTCAGAAAACATATTCAGGGGGAATAATTGAAAAAAACTTCCCTGCCCTTGCTAGAGACCTAGACATGCAAATACAAGAAGAACAAAGAACACCTGAAAAATGCATCGCAAAAACATCTTCACCTAGGCACACTGTCATCAGGTTATCCAAAGTTAAAATGAAGGAACGAATCTTCAAATGTTAACCTATAAAGGAAAACTTTCAGATTAGCAGCAGATTTCTCCGCAGAAACCCTACAATCTAAAAAAAAAATTGGGAATCTATCTTCAGCCTCCTCAAACAAAACAATTATCAGCAAAGAATTTTGTGTCCAGTCAAACTAAGCATTATATATCAAGGAAAGATACAGTCATTTTCAGACAAACAAATGCTGAGAGAATTCCCCATTACCAAGCTACCACTACAAGAACTGCTGAAGAAAGCTCTAAATCTTGAAACAAATCCTGGAAACACATCAAAACAGAACTTCTTTAAAGCAAACATCACATAGGACCTATAAACAAAAATACATGTTAACATGTTAACAAAAAACCAAAGGTAACAAAGAGCATAACGAATGCAACAGTACCTCATATTTCCATACTAACATTGAAAGTAAATGACCTAAATGTTCTACTTGAAAGATACAGAATCGGAGAATGGATAAGAACTCACCAACACCAACTATCTGCTGTCTTCAGGAGACTCGCTTAACACATAACACACTTAACTCATGTAAACTTAAAAAAAGAAGAGGAAAAAGGCATTTCATGCAAATAGACACCAAAAACAAGCAGGGGTAGCTATTCTTTTATCAGACAAAATAAATTTTAAAGCAAAAGTAGTTAAAAGAGTCAAAGAGGGACATTATATAATGGTAAAAGGCCTTGTGCAACAGGAAGCTATCATAATCCAAAACATATATGCACCTAACACTGGAGCTCCCAAAACTGTAAACTATTACTAATAGACCTAAGAAATGAGATAGACAGCAACTCAATAATAGTGGAGGACTTCAATACTCCACTGACAGCACTAGACAGTTCATCAAGACAGACAGCTAACAAAGAAACAATGGATTTAAACTATACCTTGGAACAAATGGACCTAACAGATATACAGATTTCATCCAACAGCCACAGAATACACATTCTATTCAACAGCAGATGGAACTTTCTCCAAGATAGACCATATGATAAGCCATAAAATAAGCCTCAATAAATTTTAAGAAAATTGAAATTATATCAAGCACTCTCTCAGACCATAATGGAATAAAACTGGAAATAAACTCCAAAAGGAACCTTCAGAACCATACAAATACACACAAATTAAATAACCTGTTCCTGAATGAATATTGAATCAAAAATGAAATCAAGATGCTATTTTTAAAAATTTTCAAAGTAAATGACAACAATTATCAAAACCTCTGGGATACAGCAAAGGCAGTGCTAAGAGGAAAGTTTATAGCCCTGAGCTCCTATGTCAAAAAGACTGGAAGTGCACAAACTGACATTGTAAGGTCACACCTCAAGGAATTACAGAAATAGGAAGAAACCAAACCCAAACTCAGCAGAAGAAGGAAAAATTACCAAGATCAGAGCAGAACTAAAACTGAAACAACAACAACAAAAAAATAGATAAATGAAAGAAAAATCTAGTTCTTTGAAAAGATAAATAAAATTGATAGACCATTAACAAGATTAACAAAGAAAAGAAGAGAGAAAATCCTAATAAACAAAACAGGAGATAACTGACACAACTGAAATACAAAAGTTAATTCATGGATACCATGAACACCTTCACGCACATAAACTAGAAAATCTAGAAGAGATGGATAAATTCCTGGAAAAATATAACCCTCCTAGCTTAACTCAGGAAGAATTAGATGCCCTGAACAGACCAATAACAAGTAGTGAGATTGAAATGGTAATTAAATAATTACCACCACCACCACCAAAAGGCCAGGACTGGATGGATTCACAGCAGAATTCCACCAGACATTTAAAGAAGAACTGGTACCAATCCTTTGACACTATTCTACAAGATAAAGAAAAACGAATGCTCCGCAGTTCATTCTATGAAACCAGCCTCAACCTAATACCCAAACCAGGAAAGGACATAATCAAAATAGAAAACTATAGACTGATATCCTTGATGAACACTGATGCTAGAATCCTTAACAAAATACTAGCTAAATGAATCCAACTGCATATCACAAAGATAATCCACCATGATCAAGGGGGTTTCATACCAGAGATGCAGGGATGGTTTAACATATGCAAGCCAGTAAATGTGATACACTATATAAACAGAATTAAAAACAAAAATCACATGATCATCTCAATAGACATTGAAAAAGCATTTGACAAAATCCAGCATCCCTTTATGAATAAAACTCTCAGAAAAATCGGCATACATGTGACATACTTCAATGTAATAAAAGCCATCTATCACAAATCCACAGCCAACATAATATAGAATGGAGAAAGGTTGAAAGCATTCCCTCTGAGAACTGGAACAAGGTACTCTCACCACTCCTCTTCAACATAATACTGGAAGTCCTAGCTGGAGCAATCAGACAAGAGAAAGAAATAAAGGGCATCCAAATCAGTAAAGAGGAAGTCAAACTGTTAGTGTTTGCTGATGATATGATCATTTACCTTGAAAACCTTAAGGACTCCTCCAGAAAGCTCAGGGAACTGATAAAATAATTCAGCAAAGTTTCCGGATAGAAGATTAATGTCAGTAGCTCTTCTATACACCAACAGCAACCAAACAGAGAATCAAATCAAGAACACAATATCTGTAAAACAAACAAAGAAATAAACAAACAAACAAAAAACCCTTAGGACTATATCTAACAAAGGAGTCAAAAGACCTCTACAAAGAAAACTTCAAAATGCTGCCGAAAGAAATCATAGATGACACAAGCAAATGGAAACACATTCCATGCTCATGGATGGGTAGAATTAATTGTAAAAATGACCATACTGCCAAAAGCAATCTACAAATTCAATGCAATCCCCATCAAAATACCACCATCATTCATCATCTTTAGAACTAGAAAAAACAATTCTAAAATTCATATGGAACTAAAAAAGAGCCTGCATGGCCAAAGCAAGACTAACCAAAAAGAACAAATCTGGAAGCATCACACTACTTGATTTCAAACTATATTATAAGGCTGTAGTCACCAAAACAGCATGGTACTGGTATACAAATAGGCACATAGACCAATGGAACAGAATAGAGAACCCAGTAGTAAACCCAAATACAGCCAACTGATCTTCCACAAAGCAAACAAAAACATAAAGCGGGGAAAGGACGCCCTTTTCAACAAATGGTGCTGGGATCATTGTCTAGCCACAAGCAGGAGAACGAAACTGGATCCTCATCTCGCACTTTTTACAAAAATCAAATCAAAATGGATTAAGTACTTAAACCTAAGACCTGAAAATATAAAATTCTAGAAGATAAAATTAGAAAAATGCTTCTAGACACTGGCTTAGGCAAGGATTTCATGACCAAGAACCCAAAAGCAAATATGATAAAGATAAATAGTTGGGACCTAATTAAACTAGAGCTTTTACATGGCAAAAGAAACAATCTGCAGAGTAAACAGACAACCCACAGAGTGGGAGAAAATCTTCACAACCTACACATCTGCCAAAGGACTAATATCCAGAATCTACAACAAACTCAAACAAATTAGTAAGAAAGAAACAATCCCATCAAAAACTGGGCTAAGGACATGAATAGACAGTTCTCAAAAGAAGTTACACAAATGGCCAACAAACATCTGAAAAATGCTCAGCATCACTAATGACCCAGGAAATGCAATTCAAAACCACAATGCAATCCCCCCTACTCCTGCAAGAATGGCCGTAAACGAAAAATCAAAAACAGTAGATGCTACTGTGGATGTGGTGAACAGGGAACACTTCTACACTGCTGGTGAGAATGTTAACTAGTACAGCCATTATGGAAAACAGTGTGGCAATTCCGTAAAGAACCAAAAGTAAAGCTACCATTTGATTCAGCAATCCTACTACTGGGTATCTACTCAGAGGAAAGGAAGTCATTATTCAAAAAAGATACTTACACATGCATGTTTATAGCAGCACAATTCACAACAACAAAATTGTGAAACCAACCCGTCAATCGAGTAGATAAAGAGACTGTCATATGTATATGTTTCAGTACTATATATGGAATACTACTCATATATATATATATATATTTTTTCTAGTAGTATATATGAAATATACTCAGCTACAAAAAGGAATGAATTAACAGCATTTGCAGTGTTTGCAGTGACCTGGATGAGACTGGAGACTATTTGTTCTAAGTGAAGTAACTCGGGAATGGAAAACCAAACATCGTCTGTTCTCACTGATATGTGGGAGCTAAGCTATGAGGACACAAAGGCATAAGAATGATGCAATGGACTTTGGAGACTTGTGGGGAAGAGTGGGAGGGAGGTGAGGGATAAAAGACTACAAATATGGTGCAGTTTTTACTGCTTGGGTGATGGGTGCACCAAAATCTCACAAATCACCACCAAAGAACTTACTCATGTAACCAAATACCACCTGTACCCCAATAACTTATGGAAAAAAGGAAAAAATATATGTATAATTTGATAATTTTGAATTTGTTGTAAAACTACTTATATATGTATATCATTTGAAGAAAATTGGGAATAAATACAGGAAAATGGTTAAAGAGGTTATCTATGGGTGTTAAGAATATGTGTGGTTTTGATGGACATTTTTCTATGCTCACTTTTTCCCTCCAAAATTGTTTGCAATGAGTATATATTTTATGATTAGTTAAATGTGTTATATTTAAAAATAACTTTATAAGAATAGCTATCTAATATTACTTTGCAGAAAATATTTCTTCTGGGCTTGATAAACTTGGAATAATGATATGTATAACTGAGAAAGCAAGGTTAGCATTTGAAAACTGCTTTGGACTACTTGTTGTCATTCAATGATAGGATATCCAACAGAACCAATGTTTCTCAAAAACCATAATAAAGTCCAGGCATCTTTCATGTTGTCTCTTTCAGCAGTGTAAAATAATTATATTTATGGTTACAAACAATTCTTTCATTAAAATGTCAATCAGCTCTATATTCTTACATAAATAAAAATCCTCAAAGTGAAAAGTGGTTGGTCTAACCAAATCATGCATCATATTAATATTGATCCTGCAGGTGCTGAATACTCAGCTCTATCATACTCTGGTAGCATTTGTGAAGAGCAGGCATATTTCTGGCAATACACTTTCATTGAAGAAAATGTAGTATTTTCAGACATGCCTCATGGTCTATGTGAATGACATTTTCTAATGCTGTCAGTGCAAAAACTGTACAAACGTACACAGCAGTCCTGCATGCTAAGTGATCATATGGTCAAACTGAAATTTCCAACAAAGTTAAGATAATGAGCACAGGTTTTGAAAAGGAAACATGCATAACTGAAAATGGCTACAGATAAGTCAGACATCTTTAGATTCTCAAAGACGGCTTCACTTAAATTTTGGTTTGATACTGAAGAATGGAGTGATGTATAATTGTATGAATACATATAACTCTAAAACATTAGCATTTAAAAATCTGCATTAAATTCACTTTCTACATTCATATATGGTTGGCTGCATATTTAGATGAAGAATATGGTAAAAGCTGGCACTTGTTCCTTGCAGTACTATTTCCTCATTTCGCAGGTGAGCAAACTGAACCTCAGAAATATTGATTAATCGCTGAAGCTCACAGCTCTTATATGATAGAGCCAAGATTCAAATTCACCTTGACATGCAAGCTATCGGGCTTAACCTATACATCATTTCACCCTTTTGAGGGAACTTGACTCAAAGGCACGAATAGGCTCTTCCACCTGTGCGCAGAGACCTACTTCTCCATCATGAGTTCAAGACTAAGGCAGGCAAAGGGCCAGACCTTGGGAAGGAAAAGCAATGACACTAACCTTGATTCTGCCCCGTGGCTATGAGAAATTTTCTAAGGTTAAATAGGATCAGATTTTCTGGCTGAGTTTAAGCAGTAGAGACAAGTGTGGTAGAGGAAAAGGTAGCATCCTTTATTTCTGTTTGAAGCCTGGCTTTCCAGATAGGGCCATCCCACTGATAAAGGGAGAGCTGGCCAAGTCATTAAGACTTCATCTGGGAAGGGAATTATCCTGCATTTTGGAATTAATTGCATGTTCCTTAGGTTGGTGGTACAGAACTAGTTGGACCCATAATTAGTGTGCTGGGGACTCATTTCTCTTGGCAACAACTGAAAAAATATGAAGACTTTGGAACTTCTCTGTTCCTAGGTTCACCTGCAAGTGTGATGGACACACTGTTATCTTATAGCCTGTGAAGGATAACCTTGTACACACCTTTTCTCCTAAACATTATTCCCTTGCTTACTTCCTGCTATTTTTCTGCCAATCTTACTTGCCTTGAATTATCTGCTGGCTTTCTGCCTTCTGCCTGCAAGTGCCAGTTGTTGTGCACACGTGAGTCTGCACTTGCTGCACTGAGAGGCTAAGATGCACATCTGCACAGCTGGCTGCAGGAAGATGTCCAGGGAAACATAGATGAAGAAGAAAGCCTGCCAGGGATCCTTAATGCAGCCAGGCTGGATGCCCTGGCCAGAGCCTAGGTCCTGTGTTGATCTCACTTAAGGGTTAAAAAAATCCAATGAAAAGAGGCGTTGGTACTCCTTCCTATTTTTTTTTTTTTTTTTTTTACAAATAAATTAATTAATGGGGCATGAAGCATGCTGACTAAAAATTACCTTTGAATGTAACAGGATATTTTTTTCCTTAATTTGTACAGCCTACGTTTCCAGAAATAAGGCACATTTTATGGTCATTAATGCTTAAAAACAGTTGAGATAGAATGTGCATTGTTTCATCTTTATTAAAAAAACTTACCTTGGCAATAACCAATTTGAGTATGATCACAATGGTGCAGAGAAAAATTAACTAATATTTACCTTGAAGGAGATCCAACATATAGTTTCTATCACATTATGTGATTCTTATTGATAAGAAAAATAAAAATGTTATAATAATTTATTTGTGGATTATTGCTTGGTTGTTAGAAAACTATCTTGAAGGTGTTTTTAAAAATAATGTATTCGGGGGAAAATTAAGCTGCTGTATACTACTAATAAGAAAAGGAATGATAGATTAAACAAGAGTTACTTCCCAGGGTACCTATTAAATATTTATGTAGGACACAGCAAATAAGCATAATAAAAATGAGTTTTGGCACATTAGCAACACAATTTATCTTTAAAGCACTTTACAGAAACAAGTGAATTAATCCTCCCACCCTCTGCATGACAAAGTTAAAAAATTAATCCCCCCATCTTTTTGGTTTAACAACGTAGTTTTATTTAAATAACTTTTAGTTTGAATGTTTTTGATTCTATGTGATGCCTTCCTTAGTGACAGATTCATCACTGTCTTCCAGGAGACCCATCTGATGAGGTGGCACTCCCCAAGAAAAGATAAAGTCAAATCTGGCTGGCCAATCACAACTTCAGAGCTCTTTGGTAACTTTCCGAGGTTGTAGATGGATTGGAGCTTCCCAGAAGACCATGGCTGTGGACAAGTAGACAGTCCCTATCACACATTTCTCACTGGCGGAAGGTTAAAAGTTAGATTCAATAAAAGTACCACCATGACTTAACTAAACCATCCAGCATCTCCCTGCTGGCAGCCTGCCTTATATTTATATAAAAGGATTTCCTGCCAGTTTATCAACTTAGTCTTAATGCCTATGCCTTTATCCCCTCATCTTCATCCTACCAATTGGCTGTCTTTTCATTTTGTACAGATGAAATGGGCAATTGAAGAATTAAGGCATCATCACCTCCTTCTTTTTAAAGATGTAGGGAGTGAGCAACATGTTCTGCTCTCAGCAAACCTCTTTAATCCTAGTGGGGTTGGCTATAGCACCTTCAAGCCTACCTGACTCCAGTTTTCTTTTCCAAATCAACCTTTAATCCTCAAAAAGGTTGATCTGATTGCACAGTCCTTGCTTACTGTATTTCATTGGTTCCCTAGGGTTTTCATATTATAGTTGAAACTCCTTCAGTTGGAAATAAAAATTAATTTTAAGCCCTTTGACTCTCCTTTATTTTTGTATTTAACTTTTTAAAATAAAAAATCTGAAATATCCTAACATGTACAAATTTGCAGAAAATCACTCATCTTTCTAAAACCTAGCTTCCTCTAGTCCTCATTTCCCACTCTATGTTCCAGCTACAACTTGAGACCCTAAAATTTCTCTTGCTGTTTAATACTTCCACGATTGTGGCAATACTGTTTTATTGTCTGGAACATCCTTCTCCTCACACTTCTTATTTCTCAATGCTCAACAGACCTAAATGACACGTTTTCTGAGGTTTCCATGTAAAAATGTCTACTCTCTTCTTTGCACTCTGGTCTCACCATACTTCTATTGTTGCACTTGAGACACTTTCTTGGAATTATTTACTACATTGTAATCCCTATGTGGGCAGGAATATTGTTGATAATTAATCCCCCAGAGTCTAGTATTGAACTTGACACATGGTATTCGATAAATATTAATTGATTAGATACATTTATGAGTCCTATGTAGAAAATGTGAATTTTCTATACTGCAGAACTTAAACCATATGCCCCCTTTACTGCCTCCACCTCTTCGAACTCAGACATTGGGGTGGGAAAAGGAGGCTCTCATAGATCCTCTGAGGCTTCTGTAGTGGGAGGGAAAACACCCTGTGATACCATCTCACCAAGCCTGCACAATGGGTGAAGACATGCAAGTGGCTAAGAAACATGAAAAAGTGTTCATTATCAATAATAAACAGAGAAATGCAAATCAAAACTACAAGAGATACCATCTCACACCAGTCAGAATGACTATTATTGAAAAGTTATAAAGTAACATGATGGCGAGGCTGCGGACAAAAGAGAATGCTTATACACTATTGGTGGGAATATAAATTAGTTTAGCCACTGTGGATAGCAGTTTGGAGACTTCTCAAAGAGTTTGAAACAGAGGTACCGTTCAACCCAGAAATTTCATTATTGGGTATATATTCAAAAGAAAATGACTCATTATACCAAAAAGACACCTGCATGCACATGTTCATTGCCATGCTGTTCACAATAGCACAGACATGGAATAAACATAAGTGCCCATCGATGGTGGATTGGATAAAGAAAATGCGGCACATATACAACATAGAATACTTTGCAGCCATACAAAAGAATGAAACCATGTCCTTTGCAGCAACATGGATGTAGCTGCAGGCCATTATCCTAAGTGAATTAACAAAGGAACAGGAAAGCAAATTACACAAGCTCTCATTCATCTAAATGGACATACTGGGTACTCAGGGACATAAAGATGGGAACAATAGACGCTGGGGCCGACTACAGAGAAGGTAGGGAGGGAGGTGCGGCAAGAGCTGAATAACTAATTGTTGGGTACTGTGCTCACTACCTGAGTGATGAGATCATTCATATCCCAAATCTCAGCATCCACAATATACCCAGATAATAAACCTGCACATGTACCCCCAAATGTAAAATGAAAAGCTGAAAAAGAAAGAGATGTGGAAATTAGCCAAAAGAAACTATTTCATATTATCTTGTAAATAATAAGAGCACTAACAATGTGGCAGAAACTATGCCAAATGTTTCATATACGTTATTTCATTGCACTCCGTTCAAGAACCATTCGAGGGAAGTTTTATGTCCTCCATTCAAAACATGAGGAAACTGAAGCTGAGTGACATAGTTAACTTTGTTTCTATTGTCTTGCCTAGATCACAAAGCTGGTAGAAACAGAGTCAGACTGAAAACCAAGTTTGTCTCTCTCTAAAACTCCTGCTGTTAAAACTACATTAACCAAAACAAGGTATGATGGTTGAGGCCATTTAAACCAGGACAAGGCATAGGCCAGGTAAAGACCAGGGTGAGATTAAACACCCTCTTTAAGACTAGGAAGAGAGAATTAAGTAAGTTAGAATATTCTGGATTCTCTTCAAACTAGATGCATCTTTTAACTTTTGGCTAGATGAGTATAAGAAGCTATGCCTAATGGAGGAAGCATCATCCAACAGTGGAAGATTTACAGAGCTGTGAGAGGTGCCAAAGTGCATATCCTGTGTTAACAAGTAAAAATTCAGATGGTTGTAGAACTAGGACATTTGATCATTTCTCAGTCCCAGCTTACTGCTTTGCCCCAGCTCTGTGTAGGATTGATAAGGAACACAATGAGAAGTGAGGGGAGGTGGCAGGGGCTATAGCGCCACGGCATAACACAGCCTTGGGCTAATTTTCAAAACTCTGGATTTAAGGAAAGTCTTTTGTATAGTCATGCGAAAAAGTGAACTGAAAAAATGACCCTAAAAAATTATAGGCTTGTTGTTTACAGAGAAAAGGTGTTCTTAAAAATAGATGACCTTTTCTCTTACTGGCATTATCAGGAAAATTTCTCATAATTACATAATTTATTTGAGATCGAATTTTGAGATTGATAAAAGAAATGATTAAGTCATTATCCTTAAATTGTTGGGTAGAAAAATAATCTTTTTGTGGCATATATTTGTATCAGTACTTTCAGAAGATCAATACCAGCGCTTTTATTTGTCTCTTATTTGGGTAAGGTGAAAAGAATTATTGTCTAACTTCTGTAAACTAGCTGACCATTAGAGGGGCCAAATATCCTGGTGTGGGAGTGGCACAGTGGGTCCTGGAAGTGGGGGAGGTGCTGTCCATGGTATATGGCAGCTCCATCACAGGAAAGAAAAAAGAGAGGTCTGGGATCTTGTGCCAGGTCTACCTTTCGCTTACTACTTGAGCAATTCATTTCACTACAAGGAACCTTAGTTTCTTCACCTGCATAAAGGAGGCAGATTAAATGATCCCTAAATAAGAGCATGCCCTTACAATTTTATGAAAAATTCTAGAGTTAATTTAGGCTCTATTTTTCCAGTAAAAAGGGAGTAAAATAGAGAATTTGAATGGAAAGGGATTTAAGCTTATTGTCTTGGCAGATGTAATGACCAAGAAAGGAGTACTGAATCTTTGTTTATGAAAATATATTTTATTAATTCTTGTAATTTAGATTTTGCCAGGACTCCTTTTCTGGATCGCAGCCTCATCATTTCTCCTGCATGGTTCCTGTCCCAGCCCTGCTCTGTGTGTTCCTAGCCCAAGGTGGCCATTATCAGAGGTATGGCAGTAACAGAATATCTTCCTTTGTAACACAAGGGTAAACAAACTCTCCTGAGTACCAGCAGTACTGGCAATTTCTCCTAGGTACCAGCACCTGTGAACATAGGTTTCTGGCACCTTGTGGCTTTGCAAGCAGCACTGAATTAGTTGACATGAACCAGAAATCCCATTATCAGAGTGAAGAGGCTGAGAGGCATACACCACTTGTTCTCAAAAGAGAGATAAGCAGATGAGCGCTATGAGAACACCCTGCAATTTTAAACAGGCTAAAATCTCCAGCTTATTATTATTAGTCACTTGGCACTGCTGGGTTTAGTGGCTGTTCTGGGATCATTGCTTATAGAAACAAGATTCTATTGCCTTGGGCACAGCTTAACATCTTTTTGTGAGAGTTAACAGTTGATGGAAGGATTCTTGAAACTAATTCTCAGGAGAAATGAAGTACTGAGGTTATGTTCTCCAGTAAGGAGGACAAGACAGAGAGGGAAGAAAGAATAGAGAAGAATAAAAAATCAACCAGAGTTAGAAAGCTGCGGTTGGAAAAAAGGGAGGATGGTATCCAGGGAAGAAAAGAAGCAGAAGCACCCTAGTGGAAAGCTTGCTAGAAAATCGAATAGCAGAATAGGAAAAAAAGGAAATCATGAATGTAAGAAAGGTGGAATTCAGAATTTTAATACTTAATTGGCTTTCAAATTGTGATGGTTAATTTTTATGTGTCAACTCTATTGGGACACAAGGTGGCCAGACATTTGGATAAAATTATTCCTGGTGTGTCTGTAAGGGTGCTTCTGGGATCAGTAACATATGAATTGTTTAGACTGAGTAAAGTAGATTGTCCTTTCTACATGTGAGTGGGCCCCACTGAATTATTGAAGACCTGAATAGAACAAACTGACTGAGTAAGAGGGAACTCCTCCTGCTTGAATGTTTTGATCTAGGACATTGGTCTTTTCTGTTCTGCAAACTCAAATTGAAACATTGGCTTTTCTTAGGTCTTGAACTTGCTTGCTTTTACATGAACCTTATATCATCAGCTCTCTTGGATCTCTAGCTTGCTGACTACAGATCTTGGGCTTCTTGGCCTTCATAACTGCACAGGCCAATTTCCTATAATAAACCTCTTTGTTATAAGATCAATCGATCAATCAATCATCTACTCACCTACCTATCTTATTGGTTCTGTGTCTCTGGAGACCTGATTAATACAGATTTTGGTAACAAGAAGTGGGGTTCTGCTGTAACAAATACCTAAATATGTGGAAGCAGCTTTGGAACTGAGTAATGCATAGAGGCTAAAAGTGCTTTGGGGTGCATGCTAGAAATACAAACATTAAGGTCAGTTCTGGGGAAGTATCCAATGGAAATAAAGAATGTGTTATTGGAAACTAGAAGAAAAATAATTCTTGTTATAAAATAGCAAAGAACTTGACTGAACTGTGTTCTGGTGTCTTGTGGAAGGTAGAGCTTGTGAGTGATAAAATTGGATATTTAGCTGCGGATGTTTCTAAGCAAAATATTGAAGAAACAGTTTGGTTGCTCAAGACTGCTTATAGCAAAATATGAAGAGAGAGAGAGATTACTTGAAGAAGGAACTTTTGCACAGAAAGGAACCAGAGCATGTGGATGGAAAATTATCCGCATATCTGTATCTCAAAAATGACGCACTTTTTCTGAAGAGAACCCCGAGGGTGTAGCTGAACAACCATTTGATAAAGAGCCAGGTGTGACTCACGGATGCAACCAGCCATCTCAGTAAAAATCAGGAATAGAGATGGGATTATACTAGCAAAGATACTGCCAGTTGGAGCTAAAGGAGGCAAGAGAAAGCAGGACAGAATGGAGAAAGGCTATTGGACTTCTTGGATTTTGTAGGACTAGCTCATGGAGCTGTGTGGTTGCAAAAGTGCACCATTATTCAAGGAAAGGAAAGAATGACCCCTAAGGGGATTCAGGGATCATCAGAGCTGCTATAACCATGTGGGTAGGACTGGTGTTGTGAACTTAAGGCACAGGCAGAGCATCAAACCAAAGAGAGTTATCTTTTTCTTTATTTTTATTTTTTTATTATTTAAATTTTAAATTATTTCGACTTCACCCTGATTTCAGCAATAAGAGATTATTCTTGAGCCTTAAGATCTTAATGAAATTTGTCTTACTAGGTTTTAGATTTGCTTGGGACCCATCACCCTTTCTTTTTTTCCTATTTTTTCCTTTTTGAATGGGAATGTCTATCCTATGCCTGTCCCGCCACTGTGTTTTGGAAACACATCATAACTTGCCTGATTTCACAGGTTCAAAGCTGGAGAGAAATTTTGCCTTAAGACGAACCATATCTCAAGTCTCATTCATACCTAATTTAGATGATATTTAAATGAGACTTTTAGTCTTTAGAATTGATGCTGGAATGAGTTGTATTTGGAGATGGGGTCTTTGAGAGATAATTGGGGTTAGATGAGGTCACGAGGTCAAGGCTTCTTATAAGAAGATACACCAGAGAGCTTGCTGGCTTGCTTTCTGCCATGTGAGCACACATTGAGAGGATGGCCCTCAGCAATGTGGGCCTCACATGACAGTAGCGCTTAG
The DNA here is from genome assembly GCA_963574635.1 of Cheracebus regulus. NCBI lineage: Eukaryota > Metazoa > Chordata > Mammalia > Primates > Pitheciidae > Cheracebus > Cheracebus regulus. Next base: position 24,014 of record CAUYQU010005660.1, read on the forward strand.
AAGTGAGCCCTAACCAGACAGTAACCATGATGGCACTCTGATTTCAGATTTCCAGCCTCTAGAACTACAAGAAAATAAATTCCTATTGTTTAACTCATCCAGTCTACAAAATGTTGTTATAGTAGCCCAAGCTGACCAATATAGAAACCTAACCAAAATACATTTGTTAAGTGCCTATTACATTCAGAACAACTCTTTATATGGTATATGTACAATTATAGTAGTTAACAAAAGTCTTCTATAACAAAGGATTTAGGGGAATGACTTTGGGAATGACAGGCAGTCTGGGACACATAGTTGAATTGTGATATATTAGAATTTCTGAAGCATTTTAATATTTATTGACATGGGAAGGAATAAAGTCAAGGCTGTCCTAGAAAACCCAGGAATAGTTCAGAATTTTTGAATGAATGATCTTGAATATGAGGGCTATATATAAATAACTAGTTATTTGTTATAAAGAAGATTGCAGTTCAGGAAATAAGAAAAAGGAAATAACTAGCAGATACACATAAAGGAAAATGATATGGTTAAAAACTTTCAGACTGGCCAATACCCACTCCTTTTGCTGCCATTCTACCACCCTCTTGTTTTGCCACCTTATTGCTCTGCTGTATGCTGTATCTTGGGACATCTTGCTGAAGTGCTACAAACAAAAACAGCATGGTATGGTATTTTTAGCTACCGATGGTTGGAATATTTGGGATGAGGTAGAAAGAGAAGTGAACTAGGAACCAGAAACCCTGGGTTCTGTATCTGGCCTACTCCACTTATCTATGTCTGGTCAAGTTAATAACCCTTTCCTCTGTTCTCACCTATCAAATAGTGATAGTGATCTATCATGTCTGTTCTTAGCACCCATTTTTAATTAGATATTGTACACCAGATGTGAATGTGACTTTCTTGAATGAATAAATAAATGAATGGGCCTTGCACATCATAAAGTGGTGGCTACCTATGTATCCCAATTATAAGAAGAGTCCCTAGGGTGTTGAGGTAGTGAGCTAAGCTGGTGAATCCAATTTCATCCAATCTCATGCTCTCATTCTACGTGGAAAACACAGAGCGGTATCCTCAAGATTTCTTCCCCTTGCTTTCTTTTGCTGGCTGCTGCATGGTATCTTTTAAGTCCAGGATTTGTACATGCTGTAGACTCTGAAAATATATTTTCTCCTACACTTTACTTAGCAAATTCTGTTGATTTACCCATCTTAATTTAGAATTTGCTTTCTGCCATGTGAGCACACATTGAGAGGGTGGCCCTCAGCAATGTGTGCCTCACATGACAGTAGCGCTTAGAAGTGAGTCCTAACCAGACAGTAACCATGATGGCACTCTGATCTCAGATTTCCAGCCTCTAGAACTACAAGAAAATAAATTCTTATTGTTTAAGGAAGTCTACTGTGACTTTCATGCTGGGGTTAGAACCCCCTCTTATGTGCCCCTGCTACGAACTTAGGGTGAGCTGCTGGAGCAAGGAGATTCCCTCCCCTGATTGAGTGTGGATCATCTAGAGGACAAAGATAGCAAATCATGGTAGTTTTAACTCTTCTTGTGTCAACCCCAGTTATTGTGTTTGGCATATTATCCCTTTAGAACATCATAATTTTAGATCTCACCCCAGACCAATTGAATAAAAATTATTTGCATTTTAACAATTACTTATCTACTGTGTCATGTGATGGGTTAAGCTATCTTGATATTATTTAGAAAAATAAAAACTTGCTATTTCCTGCACTTGAGTGTCAAGGAGGAATGTTGTCACTGTTACATAACCTTTGCATCATTTGTTAAATCAATGGTGGTGTGGTATTAAGGCAGAGGTGTAGGTCCAGAGTCAAGAGACTGTGTCTTGTCATGTCTTCATGATCAAATACTTGTGTCTCCATTAAGTAACTTCACCTTTCTGTGCACTGATTTCCTCCATACAAAAATGGATAAGCTATACCCTGATTTTCTCAAAATAATTTTTAGCATATAAATACTTCATTTTTAAAAGATAATACTATTAAAACAGTATTATTGTTTGGTTTAATAGTAGTAATATTTAACAAAGCCAAATAGTTCAAGAATAAAAACACACACTTTGCATTTGAAATAGTTTAAACCTAGGGCCAGCTCTGGCACATAGTAGGTATTCAGGTATTCAGTGAATAAATGATTATAACTAATTTAAAAGGGTAAATATTCTAACATTGTCTATGTTGTCTCTTCTTCATATACTTTCTTTCTGAAGCAAAGAGATAGATGAGAGTAAGCCGTATTCTATAATTTAGAACATGAGAGTTTAACCTTTCTAACTTAATAATGCAAAACACAAACTAATAAGTTATCTTTTTATTGGTAAATCAAAACATTGTTTTTTAAATCAACTTCTGCTTCAGCTTAATAATTCAAAAGTCATCACATCCACACCTGTGGTAAGTCTTAAGTTAATTCCTTTTAGTTTGGCTAAGGAATCGGGGAATGCTTATACCTTTAAGTAAAAAGAATATGATGACATAAAACATCTGAAGACTTCAAATAAATTTGAAAGTAACTAAATTCAGAAGAATTCCTTCATCATAACTTTATCATTTTTGGTAAGAAAAATGGGATGGGGCTTTTTGTGCCAGTGCCTTTTTTGAGAGGAGTCTGTGATCAATTGGATTATAGAAATACTTTTTGGAAGAAGGTATCTGTTTGGATTCCACTTTCCTTCCAAGTATATAACAATTGGTTTTTAATTAATTTTTTTACTATTGACATATTTCATTTATAGTGTTATAAGAAATTCATATCATTAAATTAACATCTTAATTATGTCTTTTTATTCAGATTCCTAAAGAGACTGTTATTTTTTGTGGAGGATGCCTGTGATTAATTTTACATGCTAACCTGACTATGCTACAAGGTGCCCAGACATTTGAGCAAGATTTATTCTAGGTGTGTCTATAAAGTTTATTTCTAGGTGTTTCTTTAAAGTTATGGAGAAGATTACAATTTGAATCAGCAGATTGAGGAAAGCAGACTGCCCTACTATTGTGGGTGGGCCTCATCTAATCAGTTGAAGACACAAGTAGAACAAAATGGCTGAACACGAGGACATTTTATCTGCCTGACTGCTGAGCTGGGACATCAGTGTTTTCCTGCTCTCAGACTGGAGCTTAAACCATGGGCTCCTGGTTCTCAGTCTTATTTGAACTCATACTGGAACTACACCACCGACTCCTAGGCGTCCAGCTTGCTGACAAGAAATCTTATGACTTCTCAGTTTCCATAATTATGTGAGCCAATTCCTTACAGTATCTGCTTCTCTCTCTCTTTTATTGATTCTGTTTTTCTGGAGAACTCTAACACCACATTCTTTAGGGCATCTGCCCATTTCAGTGACTTCCTTTCACTTGGCAACTGTCTTCCAAACTGTGCTGTTGGGTTCCACAGTCCTTTTGTCCAATGTGACCCACCTCCCAGCCACAGCTATTCGTGCAGAAGTGGACGTCTGACCTGAGGTGGGCCCTTTGCATTATTTCTCCTGAGCACTGAAGTTGGGCCCGAGATAGAGGGAGAAAGTAGAGTTTCCTATTTGGCCAGCGTTCAACATTTAGTCTTGAGAGATTTGGTTGGACATTTTCTGCCACGTGGGTAAGAAGCTGAGAAAGTTGGTCTGTGAAGAGTAGAGAATGCCACAGATGAGAAAGGAGAAGGGAATCCCGGGAAACCTCCATTCCTAGTCGCCTCACTTCCTGGAGCCTGGGTGCTTCTCTGCCCTTGGTTCCTGATCATACTTCTGTACTGTATTTCCTTCTCACCAGCATTTGTTTTATTTTTACTTAGGCTGACAAAGTTGGTTTCTGTCAACCCATACAGCTAACACATTGGCCTGGTACACTTTAAACTTCTTTTACTTGTTTGTTAAATAGAATCAAAGAGAAAGTCAATGAAAAGGTAAAGTGGGAACCTGACCAAGTATAACGAACTGAGAAGGAGCTACATAATACTCTTTTCTAAAACTTCTTTTAAAGTCAGTTATAGTTTGAAGCCAACATTTTGAGGTATTAGCCTAAAGTCCAGCAGCATCTCTTATACTAAGAAAATAATGCCCAATCCAGTGTGCATTATTCAGCTTGGCTTTGAGATGCTGATTTGATACTGTTAGAAGAGACCACGATTGTACGTCAAAAGTTAGGTTTCTCTGTAAATTGTTTGCCATTGTAAATTCAGGATTGAGATTTTCTTTCTTTTTTATTAAAGCATTTTTTAATTTGTTGTGAACATGTGTATAAACTCTCCTAAGGTACAAAAAATATATAAAATGCAGTAAGTGAGAAGTAACTGCAATAACTCACCTTGGGATTAAATAAGATGTGTGCTCAGGACCTGGCATAAATGTTAATTATTATTTTCACATTTAGAAGAAAACAGCTCAAGACTTTATTTATTTAGTTCTTGCAATCCCACATGATTCCTCCCACACACTACAGTCATATGTTGCTGAATGCATTCTGAGAAATGCACTGTCAGATGATTTTGTTGTGTGAGCATCACAGGGTATATATACAAACCTACATGCCATAGCCTACTACACACCTGGGCTGTATGGCGTAGCCTATTGCTCCTAGGATACAAACCTGTACAGCATGTTACTATATTAAATATCATAGGCATTTGTAAAATTGTAACACAATGGCAAGTGTTTATACATCTAAACACATCTAAAGAAAAAGTGCAGTGAAAATACAGTACAAAAGATAAAAAATGGCATACCTGTATAGGGCACTCACCATGCAGGACTGGAAGTTGCTCTTGGGGAGTCAGTGAGTGAGTGGTGAGTGAATGTCAGGACCTAGGACTTTACTCTGTCCAGTGCTGTAGACTTTATAAAACACTACATACTTAGGCTACTCTAATTTATAAATTTTTTTTTCAATAATAAATTAATCTTAGCTTACTTAACTTCTTAATGAATAAACCTTTGACTCTTTTGTAATGATGCCTAGCTTAAAACACAAACACATTGTACAGCTGTATCAGAATATTTTAAAATTTATATCCTTATTCTAAAAGCATTGTTCGTTTATGAACATTTTCTTTATTTTTCACTTTTTAAACTTTTTTTGTCAAAAGCTAAGACAGAAACATACCCATCATCCCAGGCCTACACAGGGTCAGGATCATCATCACTGTCTTCCATCTCCATATCTCGTCCCACTGGAAGGTCTTCAGGTGCAATAACACTCGTGGAGATGTCGCCTCCTATGGTAACAATGCCTTCTTCTGGAATATCTCCTGGACGACCTGCCTGAGGCTGTTTTACACGTACCTTTTAAAAAAATAAGTAGAAAACACTCTAAAATAATGATCAAAAGTATGGTATAGTGAGTACATAAACCAGCTACATAGTTCCTTATTATCATTACCAAATATTATGTACTGTTCAGAATTGTATGTGCTCTATATTTATATGACTGGAAGCACAGGTTTGCTTACACCAGAAACATCATAAACACGGATAATGCATCGTGCAATGTCGGACATTACAACGTGGTTAAGACATCACTAGCCAATAGGAATTTTTTTTAGCTCCATCATAATCTTATGGGGACTACCATTGTATACGTGATCTGTCATTAATCAAAATGTTGTTATGTGGCGCGTGACTCTATTTAAGCATTGTTATATTTTTTCGGCACTTATCTGTGTAGAAAAGTACTGTAATAGATGTGGCGAAATAAAGCACTGGAACTTCTTGTCAATGTCTAAACAAAAGCATTTCTGCTGTGGAATCTCCAGAGCAGGGCTGTTAAAGGCAAGAACATAAAATAATTCCTTTTAATGGCGAAATGAGAATAGGACTTTGATGTTCCAGTTTCAACAAAAACTTAGAACAGAGGGATCCTCAAATGTTGTGCTTAATCAGTTCCTGTCAGTTCTGCTTACCCCCAGTTCATTACTGATGGTTGTGAATGGAGCCACTAAAGAGAGGAGGGAAAGGAAAACGCAGGCGGAATTCTTATTAAGGTATTTCTATTTTTGGCAAATCACTACTTGGCTATGTAGAGCAACACATTTATCTGAAGGGCTTTTTTTTTTTTTTTTTTTTTTTTAAAGTGGATGTTGCCTTTAATGAATACGAAATAAAACCAATAGAATCTAGATTAATTTTTAATGAGTAGCAGTTGTGTACTGCATGTAATAATATTGAAATTAATACATAATTAAAGTAGATTTGTACAGAATAGTTCACTTGAGAGTTCAACAGTGGAGAACAGAATTGAGCATCTCCAAATGTGACCTACAGCTCTGTATCCAGATTTTTGGGACATGAAGAGAGATCAGTGTTTCCTTGAGTTAAAGTCACACTTTAACCAGAGGCAGAGAGATCTTTGACCTGGGCTAAAACTTTCAATGTTTGTTTATAGGAGGTAGCACTGTCTGATCATTACAACAAAACTGGCACATGTCTCAGCTGTGCCCAGAGATCTGTCACCATCAAAATGATGTTTTTCCTTCTATATTTTCACTTGCTAACAATTTTCACTTTCGTTAAGTCAGGTTGTTGGGTTAAACCTTGTCACTCTAAAAAAGTAAGAAAGCAGTGCAATGAATCGCCATATTTTAAATGTCATTTATTATATTGTAGATGGTATAATGGAACATTGGACACCCCAAATGACAACAAAAACATATGGATACAATGCCTTGCCCTGCAGCTCTACTGCAAGTGCTCTAAGGAATGGCCATGCATTTGCCTCTGGAGAGGATACCTCTGTGTAGGGAGAGAGCAGCTGTGGATTTCAGCGGAAAGATGCCCTAGGGAATAGCTGTTGTTTTTCTCCACTCAGCATCAATCTCCTCTTCCTCTGCTATCTGTCCTATTTCCTTCCCAAACTCTTGATTCATGCATTTCACATGGGATTGATCTCATTCTTGGCTTCAAGAGCAGGCTTGAATTTCAGGTCTAATTCATCAGGGTGTCACATCCACCTGTCCACCCTGATCGGTTTAGAGATGAGCAAGTGACCCAAACTGCACCAAACAGTCAATAAAACTTGGTTCTAGAATATTATGACACTTCTGAGAGAGAAGCTTTCTTTTTTTGGAGTTTCTCTCATTGTCCAGGTTGGAGTGCAATGGTGTAATCTCGGTTCACTGCAACCTCCACCTCCCAGGTTCAAGTGATTCTCCTGCCTCAGCCTCCCAAGTAGCTGGGATTACAGGCATGCACCACCACACCTGGCTAATTTTTGTATTTTTAGTAGAGATGGAGTTTCACCATGTTGGCCAGGCTGGTCTCAAACTCCTGACTTCAGGTGATCTGCCCGTCTCGGCCTCCCAAAGTGCTGGGATTACAGGCATGAACCACCATGCCCGACCAAGCCTTCTTTTTTCTGTGGATGTAGAGCTGAGAAGACGTGGACCTGGAACTGGAGGCTGTGCTTAAGCACAAGTCCTCCAGAGAAAGAAAAACAAGACAGAGAAAAACAGACTTCGGGGTAGCTTTCTATAACATCATTTAAATACACAGATCAAGATGTGCTTGGAATCGATCTGTACCTGGACTTTTCAGTTACATGAACCAATAAATTTCCCTTTCACCTAGTCTATTTTGAGTTGGATTTTCTACTACTGCAACTCACAGAATAGTTGGCTAACAAAGTGGCTAACAAAGAACTCTCAGAAGTCTGAGCCTTTTCTCTAGTACTAGCTTAATAGAATTCAAGACACCTCCCCTTTCCAGGTTTATGTGGTTGTTGATGAAATTTGGGCATCTCAGCACTTAATTTGGACTTTGGAGTAACCCCAGGCCCCTGTCTCTAAGGGTAATCTCTATGGCCCAGGAAAGTGGGAATGAAGAGAAACTAGGAGGATGTAAAGTTGGAGACGTTAATGACCCATCAGTTCCACTTTTCTACAGTGCCCAGTAAGAGAAGATTCCTCCAGGGCAGGCTTCTCAAACTTTAAGGGCTGTACCAATCACCCGAAGATCTTGTTAAAAAGGTAGATGATGACTAAGTACATCCAGGGTGGGCGCGTCTGCATTTCCAACAAGCTTCCGAGTGGCCTGGAAGCTGCTGAGCCGAGAACCACAGTGTGAGTAGCAAGGCGCTAGGTATTGCTTGGGTCTGGTGTCTTTTCTCACTTCTCCTCTGCTTCAATTTAGTCTAGACTGAGATCTCAAACTGATAAGAGATTAACTGTTCATTCTTTCTCCTCTCTTGGCAATACTGTTGTTCTGAAGGTGTTTTTTCCTAGGGCTCATGGGTTTATAACTACAGATGAAGTGTCTAGAAACACTTCCAGTTTCTTGATGACAAATTATCTATTTCCATCTGAAATAACTTACATAACTTATTTAACTGTAAAATAATAAAGACTCCTGCTTGCATTCTTGCTGTTAATCTTAAAGTTTCCCCAGATGCATAGAACTGATTGTAGATGATCAAGGCCAGTTTTTACTCTGACCAAATTGAAACATACGTCTTTCCTTTTCCCTGGGCAACTGCGAATGTCAATATAGATTTTCCAGACCAACCACTAAGTGGTCCTGGAGGAACCCCAAATCTATATGATAGCTTAGAGAAATGAGTCACAGGTCAGTCCTTTATTTAATCAACACACCAATTCTGAGTGTACAAGTTTGTTTTGTTATTTTTAAACTTGCTTTCTAAAATAACAGGGTAAGTATGACAGGAAGCATTCTATGTCAGTACTAAAAGTGAGGGAAAGTGAAACAGAAGAGTTGAATAATTTCTGGAACACATAAGTCAGATGGGAGAGGACTGAGGAAATACAAAATAGAGGGGAGGACCCTTCTCTACAAAGCAGACAAAGGAGGTGCCACTGCAGAAGTGACTGGATGTTTCTAGTCTCAAGCTCAGAGATGGCTCTGTGGAAGGTGGGCCAGCGCTTTGCTTTGTGAACTTGGCTGAAACCACCTTTGCAAAGATTATGGCAGCAAGAAGTATCTGGCATGGCTGACTCCATCTTGCTTCTAGCTTCACAGGCTGGCTGTCCTCAGTCATTCCTGGGTGTAGGCCAAGCCAATCGTGGGAGGAATTTAGTTTATAGTTTAACTTTGAAACAAAGATCATAATAGTCCTTCTCTAAAACTGACCCCCTTTTGGTTTAGAGTCTGAAACTGCTTTTGTAAGACTAATGAAAGGCCAGGAGATTAGGATGATGGAGGGGGCTGGATTCTGCTAAAATGTAGGTGTGGTTAAATAATGTTCAGTCATTCATTCCTTAGGTTACTTTCCTGTAATTCCTTACTGCTCAGGAGTCACGAAGGCTGAAGTCACAAGATTTGTGACTTCTCCAATTGTTCCTGTAGCTAACATCATAATTGTAGACTGTAAAATTGGTCTTTTGAGATATTTTTCTGACTTTTCTATTCTAGAGACTGATTCTGCCCGGACCCAGGACTCATGACTCAACCGGTCCTATGGCTCCCAGAGGCTGAGTCAGCACATAAGGACTGTTTTCCGTATCTCTACGATTTCATAGCCAACCAATCAGAAGCGCCCTAGCCCCCTGCCCCCCAGGCTACCCATAAAAACCCTAGCCTCTGAGTTCTTGAGGCTGATTGGAGTAATGCATTTTATTTTCCACTTGGCTAGCCCTGCATTAATTGAACTCTTTCTTTGGTGCAAAAACCTGCTGTTAGTGCACTGGCTTTTCTGGGCAGTGGGCAAGATGAGCTCCTTGGGTGATTACATGTTTGGCTGGACAGAGGTAGGAGCTGCTTTCTAGAGGAAAAGGGGAGGAATTGCCATGGGGGTATATGTTCTGGGGCATGGTTTACTCTGGGCATTGGATTGCAAGCTACAGTATTTTTCTCTATCTTCAGAGGTGAAGGTACGTTAGTGGAAAACTAGTAACAGATACTATGTTAAACTAGATGTCTAGGGCAAGTAAAGGCTTTAGAAAATATGGGAGAGACTTGTATATATTTTAATATGATTGGATTTGGCAAAGAACCTGAAGAACCATTGGAGAGAAAGGGAAGGACAGTGAAGTAGACAATTAGGTAGATGTGGAGTAAGACGTGGTGTGTGTGTGTGTGCACACACATGTGTGTGTGTATGAGATGCTATAACATTTAGACTTCAGGAATCTGCCTTTAGAATTATTAGAATAAGACACAAGCTCGATTAGTATTCCTACTGGGCCTTTTGTTTAACTTCTAGCAAAGGGCTTTATTTCCCTGAAATATGATTCCAGTATGATGATCATAAGCCTTGCTTAATTTTGAGACATTTCTCTTCACTTATGAAAAAGGGCTCATCAGCAGTCCCTGCCAAAAACTCATTAAAATACATTTTAAGCTCCACTTTAAGGTCATTTTTAGTATTCACTGCAGTGTTAATTAGAAAACTGCAGTTTCCTTTCTTCCTACCAGAAACCCTCTCCAGCAGCATCTTTGACTGAGTTTGGCATTTTTGCTGACTGCCCTGCTTCCCTGAATTTAACTCTAACAGAATAAATGGCTCTATTTTTGGTTTGCTATACTTTCTTTGGCTCTTAGTTTTGCAGCTTCAATCATTGATAAACCTAAAGCTGTCATTTATAAATTTATTGAGCTGCTCTTCACATTATCCAGAGTGAGAGAAGATGCCAATGAAAGTCATTACTGCAAAAGTGAGATTGCAGAAAATAAATTTATATGTTCCAAGTACTAACTTGCATCAAGTTGAATCCCAGTGTCCTAAAAGTACAAAGGTCTCATGTAAATTTATCTTTATTGTTACATCTTTGCAGACATTCATCAAGTGTAATTAAGTTACTGCTGTCAATAAAATGCATAGAGGTACAATATAGACTTTATTATGTAAGTGTGTGAAAGATTCATTGAAGAAGACACGGGAAACCTAGCTTCTGGTTCCAGTACATGCCTTGTTTGTATAGCAACATGGAGACAAATACTAACCTAGAGTTTATAGAAGTTGGCTAGGTCTCAAAATTACATGGGAGCTCTTTAAAAATACAGCTTTCTGGACTTCACTGGAACCTACTGAATTAGCCTCTCTAGTGTTAGGGTACAGGAATTTGTATGTGTGTAAAGCTTCCCAGATATTCTGATAAAGTTATTCCTCTGAACTCTATTTGACAGTCAGTATCTTTTACTAGGAATAAACAGAAATTTTAAAATTGAAAAATTGTATCTGTATTTGTTTAATCCAGGCAAATATATAAAAACAATGCAGGCCTAGCCAGAATCATCTCTTGAGCCTCAGATGGATGAAGGTGAAGCACTTCTTGCCCATGGGCAAGGGATATAAAGTCAGTTGACAGAGACTGGGGAGCCCATCCTGGAACATAATTAAGGTTGAACTGGAGTAAAACGTCCAAGACTAGTCTCTGGAGCAGAGGGCTAGCTCTAAGACAGGGGACACAGTAATGGAGCAGCAATGAGGGGCAGGGGGAAAGAGGACCACCATACTGCATAACTCCAGGAACCATTCACGTGATATTTGTACTAGTTACTCATTGCTGTGTAACAAATCACCCCAAATGATTTGTTTTGGGTGCTTAAAACAACAAATATTTATTATCTCATAGTTTCCATGGGTCATATATCTAGGTCTCTCATGTAGTTGTATTCAAGCTGTTGGTTGGTGCTGGAGTCATCTAGGGCAGAATCTGCTTCTGAGCTCATTTATGGTGGCTTTTTGTCAGGCCTCAGATCTGCTCTCAAGCTCCTCGATGTGGTTGCTGATGGGTCTTGGTTCCATGCCATGTGGGCTTGCCTGTTGGCTGCCCAAGTGTCCTTGTTATATGGTATTTGATTTTCTTTGAGTTAGAGAGAGAGACACTGGAGGCAGAAGCCACAGTCTTTTTATAACCTAGTCTCAGAAGTGATGTTCTACATGCTATCACTTCTGAATATTCTATTCACAGAAGTGCATCACTAAGTCCAGCCCACACTCAAGAGGAAAAATATTAAGGATTTTGAAGGGAAGAATATTAAATAACTCGTAAACCTATCTTTAAAACCTACACAGTAGTCTGTGTCTCCTGCACTCTCTAGCTAGACAGGGCACACCATCCATGTCTGTGCATGACAGCCTGGTTGAAAATCATTTGATTTTCAATAGTCAAGGAGCAGGAATAGAATGTGAGACAACCATGAGTTAACCTGAATAAATTATTGGTAAGGAGTAGGGATGCATGTGAAGGAATGGAGCATGGTGGCCAAAAGCCCAGGCTTCAGTTTCAGTGTCTTTATCCGTGTGTAAAAGGATTGTAAATAGGCAATAATTGTGTCAGCCCTAGAAGGTCACTTCCCACATTAAGTCCTCCAGTGAACTTTGTTGTTTCCACCACAGCAACACATCTCAGAAGTATCCTCTTTTCTCCATTGCCATGGCCACCTCCTTGTCCCCAATCCTCTACCGTCTCCTATCTGGATGGTAGTAATGACCTTCCCACTAGTTTCTCCACTTCTACTCTTGCTTATCCAAGGTTCATTCCCCTCTCAACAACTGCAATCATCTTTAAAGATTGCACATCTGATTATACCATACTCCAGCTTAAAGCATTCAGTGCTTCCATGTGGTTTTAAAACAGAATCAAAATTCCTCACCATAAAACATAAGGTTCTGAACCATCCAACTCTCACCTACCTTTCCAGATTTACCTTCAACAACTGTACCCGTGGCATTTTTTTTCTGCTCTAGCAAGCCAGGATTTCCCTATCTCAGGACTTTTCCCCAGGTCTGTCTGGGACCTCTTCCTCCAGATCTTTGCATGACTGTCTACTTCAGTTCTTCAGACCTCAGCTTGGTCATCACCTCCCCAGGGTGACTTTCCTGATCACCAGGCATTTTTTATATCTTCATTTAATTATTTTCTTTCCTTGCACTTACATGATCTGTAATCGTCTTGTTATTTTTTGCTTATTTATTGATGTCTCCACTTGCCTGGAAAGCGTGCTCCATGAGGTCAGTGCCCTATTTGGTTTGTTTGCTGTTGTGTCCTCAGGGGTTAACCTAATCCCTGGATCATAGTAGACTCTCAAAAATAGTTATGGAATGAATAAATATATAGGAAGCATATATTAAATGATTCCCCTAGTTACCCTTTGGCACATAGTAAGTGCCAGATATATAAGATAATTACATATTGGAAATACAGTTGACCCTTGAACAACATGGATTTGAACTGAATGGGTCCAGTTATATGGGGATTTTTTTTTCTTTCTTTCAACCAAATGTGGATTGTCCGCATATACTGAAGGCTGACTTTTTCTATGTGTGGGATCTGCAGGGCAACTATGGGACTTGGGTATGCAGGGATTTGAGTATAAGGGGCAGTCCTGGAACCAATACTCTGCATAAGCCAAGGGGAGGCTGTACTGACATCTATTTCACATGGCTGGTGAAGCAATTAATTAGGACAGTATGTGAAAGGTACCAGCTGTAGCACTTAACAGGTTAAATCAACCACCATTTGTTGAGTGCCTAGTGTTGTATTTGTGTAAGGCAGGTAGAGACTGGGGTTTGGCAGATGGCTACTCAACATCTATTTGTTTGAGAGCTCCTAGATATTTAACTGACATTTCAAATTCTCATACTGATATTATTTAGATTTTAAAATCCCACACTACCAAATGTTATGCTGATGTAGATAAATGTGAGACAAGGGAGTATATTATTACTCTGGGCACAGTTTGTACCATAAAGTATGTCACTAAATAGACTTTAATGTTGGAGGCATCATTAACTCAAGCATTCCATTAGCTTGTTTCCTACACTTGACAAAATCAATCTTGTTTGTGTTAGAATATTTTTTTTCTCCTATAACAAGGATATAGATGAAAACATTTAGATAGTACAGAAAAACCATCAAGAGAAAACAATTCCTTAAATATAAGGGCTGCTACTGGCTTGGGGTTTGTTCTGGGTGCTGAGTCTTCCACTGGCACATCCCACATCATGTCCCATGGGGCCACCCTTGGTAAAGAACTTGCCACAGGGAAGCTGCTTAAAGAAAAGGAAATGTGAACTGAAATCTAGACCAACACCTTAGGTGCAGTCTAAGAGGAAAGAAGATGAGATTGAAGTATTGAGGACTGGGTTTAAGTCACTATCCTGTTATTTACTATCTTTGCAATCTAGGACAAAGTATTTAACTCCCCTGAACCTTGGATTCTGAAACCATAACCTGGGAAGGCATTATTACCTTTCTGTCATAGGATTGATGTGTTAACAAATGGAAGACAAGTACCTAGTTGCAGGAAGTTGATTATTTTTGCTTTCTTCACTTGCAAGTGGCCTCAGAAAGTTAGCTTTCTTTTTCATCTTCTCTAATATTTTCAGTCTCTCTACAGCTCAAACAATCCCTCTGTTGCTCAAAGCGATAGAATGGCCCATAGACTCTACACAGTCTATTTCATAGAAGATAAATCTAGAGGCTGTTGATTTTATGCATTGTAATAGTAATCAAAACATGAACAAAAATAGGAGGTATCATATATAATAAGCATAGTCACTGATAAATATTTTATAATCTCCTTCTGAAAAAGTAACGAGAATTCCTGTTAGACTTCTAACCTATGCCCTTGTTCTTGGGGAAGGGTTCATCAAACCTCCTATTCTTCTAATCTAACTCCCTGTAGAAGGGACCTTCTTTGAGCAGTTACAAAGAGGCAAAGTAGACCAGTAGGTGATTCTCATTGTGACCCGTGGGTGATTTCCATTTCTAAGAATATTTAGCTTCAGTGATTTCCATTTTAACTGGGTTTTTGCCCAACCCAGGAAGAGTCATCTTAAACATTCATCACACTGGATAATGATATGGTCAGTAAAAGGTTGTGTTTGAATTAAAAAAATCACTAAGAGGGAAGATTTTATGCTACTCTGGAATTTTTAGCATATTTCCCTGTATTTGTAAGAAAGCAAATTTGACTTGTAAATCTTTTAAAAATTTCAATTTTGAGAATAAGTTATAATTTACTTTCATTTATCTATTCACAAACATGCTTTGTGACAGGATATTAAAAGACATGTTCCTAATTTCAAAGAGCTTCAAGTAGAATGGGAAAGACAAAGCTGCAAATAAGCACGTGCATGACAATTCTATGACAGTCGCAGGAGGACAGGGCACGGCCAGTTATAAAGAAGAGAGGAGTTGATTTTTTCTAGGCTGAAAGTTACTAGTTAATACAGGAGGCTGCAATCAACATGTCAGCTGGGCTGCAGTTATCTTGACTACTTGACCAGGGAAAGATCTGCTCCCAAAGTCACTCATGGTTGTTGGCAGGATTCGGTTCCTCATAGGCTTTTGGACTGAAGGCCTTGGTTACTTGCTGGCAGGTGGAGCTTCCCTCAGTTTCTGGCCACTTAGGCTTCTGCTTAGAGCAGCTCACAACACGGCAGCTTGTTTTACCCCAGTGAGTAAGGAAGAAGAGGCAGAGAGTGAGCATGAGCAAGACCAAAGCCATGGTCTTTTGTGATCTAATCTCTAAAATGGCATCCCATCACTTTTGCCATAGTCTGTTCATTAGAAGCAGATCACTAGGCTCAGTGTACACACAAGGGAAGGGATTACACAAGGGTATGAACACCAGGAGATGGGGATTGCTGTGCACCCTACTGGAAGCTGACTGCAGACGAGCATTTATCAAGGCAAACTTAGGATGGTGGAAGAGGAGAGGCATATTCAAGGAAGAGGAAGTCAAATGAGCTAGCCTTGAAAGTGTGAACAAGGCTTGATTGGAGAATTTCAAACATTTGACTGGGATGCAGGGTGCAGGAGTACAATGAAGAGTGGTGATGGTGGTGGTCATAGTAGTGATGGCAGAAAAGGATCTTAGATAGGTAAGAGATAGTTTCAACAAATATAAAGTTACAGTTATAAAAGCATAATAAGTTCTCGAGATCTGCTGTATAACGTAGTGCCTATACTTAACAATATGGTATTGTGTACTTAAAAATTTGTTAAGAGGGTAAATCTCATGTTAAGTGTTCTTACCACAAAACAGAACAAACACAACAAAACCAAAAAACAAACAAAACACCCATAGGGTCATAAGGAAACATTTGGAGGTGATGGATATTTGTTATTATGATTGTGGTAATGGTGTCATGGATATATGCTTATGTCTAAATTCATTGAATTATACATACTAAATAGGTACCACTTTTTGTGTATTGGTTATACCTCAATAAGTCTATTAAAAAAGGATACAGGTAATGAAGGACTTTGTATAGAGAAATAGAGAAAATTAAACTTTATACCAAGGGTCTGGGGAATTAAAAAGGAATTTTAAGGAGAGGCATGATCACACATTTACCATTGAAAGATTACTCTTATGGTAGTGTTGTTAAAGAAGTCATTTATCTTGCTAATAGTTGATCCCATTAGACCCTCATAACCAACATGCCTGTCAGCTTTTCTGGCCTATGGAAGTGATGAGATTCAGGGCTATACAATGAGTCATTAATAATTTTTCACGTGGTTATGGGGCTGTGTGTGCTGTGTAAGTGGTGAGATGGCAAAAGAGTAGGCAACTGATCTCTTTTTCTTGCATCAATTTCAAGAAAACTGGGAAAAGTTGGATCAGAAGCAGTTGTTCGTCTGTCCCTTACTGAAATAAAATTTAATTAGCTTTTATAGATTGCTTACTTTAGTCCCACTGAATGAGAGCCACCTCACTGTCTCTTTCTTGAAACCTTACTATTCTATAGTTGGAAAGTTTTGAAAAGGTATATGCAGGTGATCTTATAGAGCTTTACAATGCTTTTGGAAATAGAAGACAATAAAGCAATCATGCCTCTGTTCCTTACTTGTAATGTGAGGGTCTTGATCATGGTGGTCTGTGAGGCCCCACAGAATTCCACATGCTGAAATTTTCTGTAATAACCATAATTCCTTAGAAATCTGCTTGTTTATTTTATGCCTAAAGATTAATTTTAGGGCAGGGTATATTCTTCCCATTTCAGCCTGACATTCTTTGATTTTTTTGGGTTATAACATTTTCAAAAAAGGCCTTTTTTCTATTATTGTGGAAAAAGGCCTTTCTTATAGTACTATTGCAAAATATTTAGGAAAGCAGTTGCTAAGATAACATTGGAACTTGTGAAATGCTTTTACTTCCCACTATACTGCTGACAGGCTGAACTCCTTTTTCCTTTTCCAGCAGAGACATTGTCACTTCCAACAGATAATATATAATGCATGAAAAGACGGACAGCTCAGAGTGACAAAGCACAAGTGGAGGGTCTGTTCCACCTTTGTCAGTCAGCTGGGAAGTAAAAAGAGCCATTCTTGCACCTGAGTTTGCCCAGTCATCCTGCCCCACCCGCCTCTCATGGAGCAGAGCAATGCCCTAGCTATGCAGTGTGGGAGCTAATTCAAACATATTTCTTTTGAATTGGGATGAGGTCTCTGTAATTAGATAAAGGGGCTCTCTATTTGCCACCACTCAGAGAAAGTTCTTGAGCTTGACATCATGTGAAGATGGCAAAAGAATTTGTAGGAAATGACTGGATGAGAACTAGGTATTATTTGTTGTACACATTTACAAAAGGGAAATGTGAGATTCTGTGATCTCTGCAGGTCCTCCTCATTAAAGATGTGGTGAGACCCTCTCCTTAGTACAAAAGGTATATTTTGGGAGCTTCAAATATATTTTTAATAATTTATTTTTAAGCTGGGTTAATACATAGATGTTCATTATGATTTTTTATGGAAAAAGCATAGGTAGCAGTAAAATTTTTAAACAACCTTGAGATATAATCAACATACAATAGACACATATTTAAAGTAGGCAATTTGATAAGTTTTGACATATGTGTATACTTGGCAAGTCATTACTGCAATTAAGAAAATGAACATATCTGTCAAGCCCCAAATTTTCTTCATGCTCCCTTGTAATCTCTCTCTTCTGTTTCCCCATAACCTGCTAACCTGCTGAAACCATGGATTTCCTTTCTGCCACTATAGATTAGGTTGCATTTTCCAGAATTTTATGTAAGTGGAATCATACAGTATGTACCCTGTGTTGGCTGGCTCCTTTCACTCAGCATATTTTGAGATCCATCAATATTGTTGAATGTAACAGTAGTTTATTCATTTTCATTGGTGAATAGTACTCCACTGCAGGTATATGCCACTATTTATTTACTTATTCACCTGCTGATGAACATTTGAGTTGCTTCACAGTTTTACTTATCATAAATAAAGCTGCTATGAAGATTCTTATACAGTGGTGTGTGTGTGTGTGTGTGTGTGAATATATTTTTTCATTTCTTTTGGATAAACACCAACAAACAGAATGGCTAGATCATATAGTAGTTTTATATTTAGGTTTTTAAGAAACAATAAAACTATTTCCCAGTGTAGCTGTACAATTTTGCATTCCCACCAATGGGACTGAGATTTCCAGTTCCTCCACATTCCCTCCAATGCTTAACACAGTCAGTGTTTATAGCTTTAGCCATCCTAATAGGTATGTGGTCATATCTGATTTTTAACTTACATTTTTCAATGAGTAATGATGTTGAGCACCCTTTCATATGTGTATTTGCTCTCTGTATGTTTTCTCTGTAAATTTGGTGCTCGTTCTTTTGCCCATTAAAAAAATTGGGCTGTTTGTTTGCTTGTTATTTGGTTTTGACAGTTCTTTGTATATTCTAGATACAAATCTTTATCAGGCATGTTCTGTAAAAATTTCCTTCCAGTTAATGACTTGTCTTTCCTTTCTCTTAGGAGTGTCTTTTAATAGTAGAAGTTTTAAATTTGATGTCCAATTTATCATTTTGTTCTTTTGTTGATTATGCTTTTGGTGTTGCATCAAAGAAATCTTTGATTAACCCAAGGTCTCAGGGATTTTTTTTTCTCACTTATTTTCTAAAAGTTTTATAGTTTTTAGGCTTTGCATTGAGATATATAATCCATTTTGAATTGCTTTTTGGCCTTTTGACTAAGATCAAGTATAATTCATTTTGAGTTAATTTTTTAATATCATATGAAGTATAGTTACAAGAGCATTTTTTTTGCATAGGGATATCCAATTGTTCTTGTATTATTTCTTGAAACAGTTATCTTTTGCCATACATATTTCATTTTTTTCTCCCCACCCGAGGCTTGTCTTTTTTTCCCTAACATTGTCTTTTATAGTACAATAGTTTTGAATTTGACATAATCATATTTATAAATTTTATCATTTATAATTTGTAATTTGGGGGCTGTATCTAAAAAACCTTTGCTGCTTAAAAACCTCTTGGCTAAAATTGGATCTCCAACCTTTAGTTATCTATTATATGATAATCAAACATGCAAATATGGATAAAATATTTTTAGCATATGGAATATACTAATATTAAGATAATGTATTATTTCAGAAACTATAGAGGAGCCAGGGGAGCTGCAAGTGGCAAATTAGGAAAGAAGAAATTACAAAACTTTGTTGGGAAGAAAGAGAAAGAAATTGCCAAATGTACCTCTAACTATTTTTGAGAACAGAAGGCTGATACTGGTGGAGATGAGATGAGGCTTAGCAGCAGGTGCAAATTCATGATGATGACAGTTGATGTGAATATGTTGGGGAGTAGGAGGTGTGTATACTTGGACTTAAAGTGAAAGGTCAACCATAGAGTACAACTGTCCATCATCTCATTCCATGAACAATTACTAGAAATTATTTGGGCACAGAAAATAAGTTACTCATGTTCCTTGTCTGACACCCAGAAAAAACTATCTGATGATTTGTGTGACAATTTGCCTTTCTTCCTCTTACATGCAAGGGACTGTCTTTGGTCAGTATCTTTTCCGGTTCCAAATCTCCACCACTCTCCTTGGTCTGGGTGGTCAACTAGCACAGCTCCTTGGTTCCAACAGCTGCCTTACAATTTACCTCATTTAGGTCACTGGATGTGTTCTAGTTCCCTGTACCTAAATATGTATGTGTATAGATACATAGCTATCTCCTCCACCTTTTGCTCCAGTTTCAGACAAAAAAGGAATGACATCCCTTCACCTTAAATCCAAGACGATCTTCCTTTTTAGTCATTCTGTTTCTCATATCCTTATTGCTGCCTTTCCATTGTCTTTATTATTTCTTGCAGTAAATAAATCTGTTCACGACTCTCTTGTCCTTAAAAAAGTCCTGCATGAGACCCTGAATCCCCCCCCGCCACCTTTTTTTGATCTTCCTCTTTTATCCACATTTTTTTTTCAAATAGCAATAATGCTATTCCCACTTCTACTATTCCGGTTCTCTCCTCAATCCACTAGATCCTGGCAGAGGATGCCTTCATCATTCTATTGAGATTCCTTTCCCTCAATCCAATAGCTCTTTAACTGCCATATCTAATGGACATTTTTCAAGTCTATTTTACTTATCAGTTGAATTTACTTCTTTTTTTAAACTCTACATCCTTGGATACCATGAAATTTTACTTTCTTGGTTCTTCTGCTTCTCAGACTATTTCTTTATTGTCTATATGCTCAATGAATTTGCTTTTTTGGGGTAAAATATTAAGTAACTAATCTAAATGAATAATAAGTATTGTATGCACACTGGAGCTATGTCTTATTTCTTGTCAAGCTTTTAAGTTGGGTCCCCAAATGAAAATCTTACTGTTAACTTCTGTTTTTTATTTGAGTATTTCAAATGCTTTAATTTTATTCAATTAACTTTGTACTGACATAAGGTTAGTAGAGAAAGTGTCTTTTTGGATCTGGTTACCTGTTCTTTTTTTGCACAAATCTGAACAGTCATTAAATATGTGCATGAAAACAGCTGAATCCAGAGTATTCAATTCACAGGACAGGAATACAGAGTGCTGTTCTTTAAAAATTAGACAAACCTTAGAAATCTATAAATGAGAATTGAAATTTGGAGCCTAGAGGTAGAAAATGTAATTAAAGAATACAGAAGCTCTAAGATTTTTTTCTTTTTCTAGGTACAAGTAAAAACAAAACAAAAAAAGGCCAAACCTTATTTGCCTTTTTCTCTACCAGAAAAAAAAACTTTGTATTTCTAAATACAAAAAAACTTTGTATGAAAAAGGCAATACAAAGGCTTAGAAATACAAAGTTGCTTTTGATATTTAAGTATATTATTGGTATACTGTATAGTAATCCTTGCTGAAGTCAGAAATGTAGTGTGCAGGCATGGAGTTTAGGATAAATTATTTATACATATGATTTTATTGTCATGTTTAGAACAGCAAGAAAACATTAAATGTGAACATATTTTTCTGTCCATCAATATTATTTTCTTACTGGATAGAATTAATCTCTTAAAAGTCTTGTCTGATTTAAACCACTTTGGGATATTTTTAAAAGTGTCAATGGTTATATCATTTGGTCAAAAATTTCAAATATATACTTTTTCTTGAGAAAACTATTTAAATGGCATGAAAACAGGTCCACGAAAGCTTATGCAGGATAAGACAATAGCATTTATATTTATTCTTTATTTTGTCACAAGAGATTTTGTTTTCTTTTGCTTGCTCACATGAAATATAGCTGGTTTTCCCCCCATAAACAGCATTAGCCTTCAGAAAGAGAGTGGCAGTGTGCCTGACTAATGACAGTTTAAAGCCTCTGATGCACAGGGATCAAATTAAATAAGCCTTTTTTGTTGTCAAGATTTAGAATCTACTGATGCACCGACATTATTCATCCGCTTTTTATTTAGCTTTGAAGGCTCGTAGGTCAGTTGCATCTGATTACTCTGGACTCCTTCCAGAAGTAGCTGAGGCCAAAGGAACAGGCACAGTTACAATTCCACCAGGTGGCAGTCTTTGATGGAAGAACTTTTATGTGCAACCACTAGTTGCTATCCTCTCCCCCTCTCCATCTCTTTCTCTCTTTCTATATTTTTGTCTCTCATTCCCAAGAAACATTTCATTTTTCTTTATGAATGTATTTAGTATTTATTTATTTAATTTCTGTCATGACCTTCTTTCCTTCTCTGGAATAATGAGGGGGGTTTCAGAACACAATTGTAGCAGGAGGGACTATTCCCCTTAGTAAAAGTACATATATTACCTAAAAGGTGACCAAATTAAAAAAAAGAATCAAACGCTAACCTCCCACCCTGCAAAAGGAAACTACATAAAATAACAGAGACCAAATGTGTTTATAGTCTATCTTGTATGCCTTAAAAAAAAATCCATCCTGCCTTTTTTTCTAGAAAAAAATGGTTGGTAAACTGACGACATTTGCTTCACTAGTCAACAAGGGATTGTTCCCTGATTTCTGGAGCAGACAGCTCAGACAAATCTGAAAACCTCCTCATGTCCACTACGCTTTCAACCTTGGAAGGATTATTTATCGATAGGGCATGAGGATGAAGAGAGAGGCCTGGTCAGCTCTTCCAGGACTGCATGGACCCTGCACAGCAGGTGGAAGAGTTGCATAAATCAGTCAACATGGGTTTTACTAAACCACCACGCTAGATGTAGGTAAGACAGAGCTGACTGAGTCAAATAGATTGTTTTGCTCAATCCTCACAGCTGTGCTTTAAATTACAAATGATGAAGCTAAGAATTATGTGAGCCTGCAACTTGCCAAGCTATATGACTGTCATCATCAGAGAAAAGACTCAGACCCAGATCTATTTCATGCTAAGACACTAAAGGCTGTCTAGGTTACCTCCATTTAATTATGCCAGACTTTTCTTCAAATTCCTTTCCTTTCCTCCATATTGAGTCCATTCTCCACATTGTTCATCTCATTTCCTTATTCTTGTATCCAATTTCCCATCCTCCAGACCTTGACCAGATTCTCATCTTACCATGGGACACTTCCCCAGATATTCTCAATTTCAAAGTTGTTTGACTTTTCATTCCTTTCATTATTGGTGAGATGAACACCTTAAAAGGAATCCTACCTTACTTGTTTTATGAGTAGCCTATTCATGACCTCTACCTATTCATTCCTTTTCTTCATTAATTTTCATAGGTTTTAAAAAAATATCTTAAGTACATGGCTACCTTGTCATATATGTTTCAAATATTTTTAAAAATAATTTTTCGTTTGTCTTTTTCAGTTTGCTTATGGAAACTTCTATGTAGAATATTTTATGCTTTATACATTTGAATCTGGTAGTTATTTCTGTGATGATTCCTAACTTTGTTGTGTTGTTTACACAAATGTCTTCATCCCAAAATTGCAAAAAATATTTTCTGCTAGGATTTTTTTTTTGTTTTTATTGTTTACTCTGAAATCTTTCAGGCCAAGTGTGGTGGCTCACACCTCTAATACTAGCACTTTGGGAGGTGGATGCAGGAGGATTGTTTGAGCCCAAATTTTCAAGACCAGCTTGGACAACAAAGATTTAAAGATTCATTCTCAGAGATCTAAGAAGGATAAAACTTTCCTTATAATTATATTTTTATCCCTATTTTCCTTTGCAAACATTTAAAACGTAGGACAAAGGTAAACTTAATGCACTTCCAGACTGAATTAGGAAAAAATAAGAGTATCAAAGACTCAATATATAGCCTGATATAGGAACTATAATATAAACACAAATGCAAATTTACAAATATGTCTATATGTATCTTCCAGACTCAATACACTAAGATATACTTCACTCATTTCCATAAGGTATCTAGCTATAATAACTTTTAAACTCTACCTACCCATTTTTACTTGCTTTTTCTTAAAGGATAATGAGTGGATACTGACACACTCGCTGACTTTCCTGCTTCTCTCTTTCTTGTGACAATGGCCTAGATTTCCTAGTGTTTGGGATGCCATGTGTTGCTTTGAATTCTGCCCAGGCTCATTCTCCTAAACTAATCTCACACATTTCAGGCTCATTAACTCTATACTCTAACAAGTTAGGTTCATTTGAGTTACATTTGTTAATTTACTCTGTTAGGGAATTACTCACAATGTGTGTGGCTATGCGCTAGTGGTCTGAGGGAAAGATCACTGTTTATTATCTGAGAGTCATTTTACCAAGGGGGAAATTTTGACTTCATCAATTTTACCCATAATACCAGAATATCAGCTTTCTATACTTTCTGCATCCAGAAACAACTTTTGAACAAAATAAAATTGTCAAAGCAGTAGAGAAAACTAGTTTATCCAGGGGACCTAGTATTAAGATACAGATATTACAGCATATAAATTATGAAATGATTGTTTTAAACAAAAGCAGCCATCAAGTCGACATCTCTTTTGATTCAAACAGAATTATTTTTCAAACTTTGCAGTCTACAAATTGTACTCGTGTTTTAAGAATCAGATACTTAACCAAAAAGCTGAAACATACATAAAATAAAAGAATGTTTCAAGACTGCTTTAAGAAATCATGTCTTTTTTGGAGTAAGTTTTGAAAGTGGCTTGGTTTTTGTTTTAAGACCAATACCTAAATTTTATTTTAAAATCTGGCCTCATATAGGATTTGATTTCTGAGCTGGTGGGTAATTTTGAGCATGACCTGAGATCATATAGACTGTTTTGAACTATAGAATCTGGCTGCTTTCTCTTAACTTTCAAAGAAGAGTATTTTTCTCTGTTTGCCTCTTTCTCTTTTTCACTTACACACATAAACACCCCACCTCAGAACTTTCTTGGATTCTTTGCAATACACACTCAAACTGGGAAAATCAAACTTCCTTTAGTTTTCAGCAATGTCCAAGTGGAAGACAAAGATACATAGTAGATAATGGTACTCAGCTTAAACTTTGAACCTTGAGCAACTGTAGCCGAGTACTGAGCATTTTCTGTGAGTACTTAAAAATCTTTTGACACATCAAAGAGCCAGTATTTCTGTCTGCAAGCATGGGAATTCAGGGATTCACTGAATTAGGGAAAATTGTAGATTCAGGAAGGGGGATAATAGGATGATCTGAACCAGGACAGAATTAGTTCCAAAATCTATGAAAAATCCTGAAGTAAATATTTTCCCTGTTTTTAAAGAAAGGAGTCAGTAGAAACTAATATTAAAATCACATTGTGTATTACATACAGTTCATTGTGTATATAATTGTACTTTGGTAAGTTGTCAAATTTAATCCATTGTGTGGAACCACTTAATGCCTTATTCGTTCTTTTGTTACTATGAAATTCCTGGTAGAATAATTTCTTCCTATATTGAACATAAATGGCAGAACATGGTAGAATCTTACTTAAAATACTGAAGATTCTAGGAGGCAGAGAACGTCAGTAGCATCCCCAGAGAATGGCTTCTACTTAAGACCTATTGCTTGAGTTAATTCAGAAGAAGAAAGAACTTCATAGCACTGCAAGCACTGACAGAGACTTCAGATCTCATCTCTAGCCAAATTCTCCTATTTTAAGGAATTCAAAGTCTGGATAGAAAATGACTTGTCCAAGACCACTAAGGGAACATTGCAGGGATATAACTGGAATATAGAACTCCAAGTCCCACGCATGGGCTTGCCATCCCCTGCTTCCTGATTTCACCAAATTTTCTTTATTTGGCAAGAGAGAAATCTCTCTTATCTGTTTCTGGGACAAAATTTTCTCTTGCTATTTGCAACACTTCAGAGCATAGAAACATAACAAAATCATTGTTTTGCATTAATACTTCCATTTCTAGCCATCTTGGCAATCAATCAGAACTTTTATCTTCTTGCCTGAAGATACAAGAACATTTAATTCACAACAATTTCCTTTCCCTTTCTCTCAGTTGACGCTATTAAATAAAACATGATGGATCACACTCTGCATTTGCATGCCAGCTAAAACAAGGCCAAGACTCTGCTAGAACAGGGAGGACCCTGCCCTTGCCTAAGTGTGACAGGCAAAATGGAAGTTAGCACTGGGAAATGCTCAAATTGCACACACGTGAGCATTTCTCACTTAAAGAAAGGGGCCAGGCATTACATAACGGTAAAGGGATCAATGCACCAAGAAGAGCTAAGTATCCTAAATATATATGCACCCAATACAGGAGCACCCAGATACATAAAGCAAGTTCTTAATGACTTACAGAGAGACTTAGACTCTCACACAATAATAGTGGGAGACTTTAACATTACACTGTCAATATTACACAGATCAACGAGATAGAAAACTAACAAGGTTATCCAGGACTTAAACTCAGATCTGGAACAAGTAGACCTAATAGACATCTACAGAAATCTCCACCCCAAATCCTTAGAATGTACATTCTTCTCAGCACCACATCGCACTTACTCTAAAATTGACCACATAATTCAAAGTAAATCACTCCTCAGCAAATGCAAAGAACAGAAATCACAACAACTAGTCTCTCAGACCACAGTGCAATCAAATTAGAACTCAGGATTAAGAAACTCACTCAAAACCGCACAACTACATGGAGACTGAACAACCTGCTCCTGAATGACTACTGGATAAATAATGAAATGAAAGCAGAAATGAAGATGTTCTTCGAAACCAATGAGAATGAAGACACAATGTACCAGAATGTCTGGGACATATTTAAAGAAGTGTCTAGAGGGAAATTTATAGCACTAAATGCCCACATGAGAAGTGAGGAAAGATCTAAAATTGACACCCTAACGTCACAATTAAAAGAACTAAAGGAACAAGATCAAACAAATTCAAAAGCCAGCAGAAGACAAGAAATAACTAAGATCAGAGAAGGGGCCAATAAACAGCCAGAATGAAGACTGGAAGCTATGATAAAAATTAATAAATACATTTCAGTAAACAAAGAGGATAGTCTTGCCTAATTAAGACTAGTTTTTAGCAACACATGGATCATAGCAGAGCTGGGCAAAATCTGGCCACATACGCATATTTTTATACTGCTTCTTTGAGTTAATTCCCCCATTCTCATAACAATTAGAACAGAGATTTCTTTTGAATCTGCATTTGGAGATTTTTTGAATCTGCATTTCCTCTTCTTCAGAGATCCTAGGGTGCTTGTCTTGCACGTATTTTAGAGCAACTCAATATACCTTGCAATCTTTTGCATATGGAGACATTGATCATACTGCTGACAGGACTATAAAGGAATTGCCCAGTCCAGCCACCTGGTTTTATGAAGACAGAAGATCACATTTTTACTTCTACATAATCTTCCACAGAGAGTTTACAGTTTGCTTAACAATAGTGTTTTCATTCATCCATCCATTCATTCTGAGATCCTATTTTGTGCTGAAATGTAAAGATAAACAAGGTGCGGTATCTTCACGCAAGATGTTTACAAAGTGTGGGGGATTATAAACAAATAAGCAATAACAATAGTGTGATAAGTAGCATGATGGAATGGACAGGAGATTCTGTAAGAGCACATAGGAGAGGTTCATAATGCAATGTGAGAGTTAAGGAAAGCTTTCTGGAGAAAGTAGATTCAAACTGCAGCCTGAAGAATGGAGAAAAGTTAGTTCAGTGAAGGAGCTGGGAAACCAGGCAGAGGGGTGAGAAAGCATGGCTCATTAAAGTAAGCAAAAGAAAAGTGCCATTTATGCACAGGATGGCTATACCATTGACAATGGAAAGAGAAGCCGGAAAGAAATTGTTTAGGGCTTCATAGTCATGTTAAAGATTTTTGGACTTGATATATATTGCAATGGGAAACCACTGAATTATTGTCAGAATAAGAATGATAAAAATAAGTTAATGTTACACAATAATTATCAGGTTAGGGTATGCAGGATGGATTGTATAAAATCAAGAGAAGCTTGGAACAGACACAGCTTAGATTCTTCAACTGCCAATTCTTTAGCCACATTTGATCAGAAGGGAACTTATTTAAGAAAGGAGCAAATGTTAGAAATTCTACTGATTTGGTAACCAAACTCTATCATCTTTTCAAGTTTCAAAAATAGGATTCTCTATTTTACATTTCCCAGAGGGACAAGATCATTCATTTTGCATGACCAACTTATCACATCTGGCCTTGTAGATGTCTCACTTCTTGTATCAGGGTATCTACAACTTCTTCTAAGTCATATTCCCCCTATGTGCTGGCTGGTCATTCCAGCTGTGGTAGCAATACTCACAGCTCCATCAATAAGCTGCATCATACCAGGTTCCCAAGTGAGTACTTTCTCTTGAAGTCTTAGTTCACAAGCTCTTGAATATTCAGAGATTCATCTAGTGGGACAGAACTTTTTCCTTCTTTGAAATTTACTGTTGTTCGACTCTTGACTCATGGTTCTTGATTTTAATTCTCTGTCCACTGGGGGAGGAGGCGCTATGCCATTCCATGCCCATGAGCCCTCCAAGGACTTTTCAAAGAAGTTTAATCTGACTTTTTCAAAGGGGTATACCCTGTTCCATTGGGGTCTGCCAATCCATTTTAGGACTATTACATTGACTGTGTCTACCTATATGAGAAGTAAAAAGTCCTCAGTCATCTCCATGAATAACAAAGGGAAAATAGGAAATGGTCATCTTGTAAGGCTCTCTAGCTCCTACCTCTGAGAAGCCCATCACCTTACTACACCTGCACCAGGCCCATGTTAGTATAGACCAATAGAGTTCTCAGGAATAATCCTCACACAAACCAAACCAAGGGGATGTTCATTTGGCACTGTTCCCTTTATAATCCCAGTGCGAGTTTAAATTTAGAGGACTAAGCAGATCACTTCTACAGTCAAGAGGCTGCGGCTCATGACCAGGAGGGAGGTGATAGGGAAGGTTTTTGGGGCAGCAGTGACCTCCCTCTCCCATGACTGGCTCTTCTTTTTTTTGTTTTAATTCCAGGCAATTTTTTATATTAAGCAGAAAGCATTAGCTCCTATCTTCCTATACAGGTGTTTATGCTGAACCTGGGGTTTATCTGATCTCAAAATCTCTTAACTCTCTCTATGTCACTTATGGAATTGCCTTGCAAAACACTGACCTGGCATTTTATTGGCCTAGATACTTGGAACTACCCCAGAAACAACATTGTTTATTTAGTCAATATTTCCTGAATGGAATCAAACTCCTAAAGAAGCGAATGACTCAAAATCTCCATATGCAGTTTGCATCTTGCAAACAGTGTCCCCAAGCTGACAGTGGAGTGTTGAGTGGGGGGTATTTACCATATGGGACCCAGACAGAGATGGCGCAGGGCACCAGACTGACAAGGGTCTGTCAAGGTGAAAGTGATGGATAGATTTTCACAAGGGAGGCAGTTATTTTAATAAGGTTTATCTGAGTTAGCCTAGAATAACCAGCTGCCTGTCTCCACGGGAGCACCATTTGACATAAATGAAGACAAGGATGGTGATCAAATCTGAAAGAATGTTAATTGAAAAGGAGTAGCCTGCTCTGATCCGCAGTTTGAGCTTCTTAGAAAGACTGAGGGAAGCCAGAGTGAGTCAAATGATTTTATATAAAGAGATTTTCCTTGGGAGACGAAAACACCCTAACTTTATTGACCTCAAATCAGGAAAAGGCCGACATCAGAGCAGCTCAAAGTGGATGAGTTTCCAGGGGATGCATCTCTTAATTGCAGTGTTCATTAAAATGGTGTTTTTTTTTTTTTCTTTTAGAGCTAGGCAAGCTTTTAAACATCAAAGGATAAGGGAATGAAAGATTGGGCATCAAGTACTGGATTCTTTCATCTTCTAACGAAATACCTCAGACTTTCAATAAAGAAAAAGAAGTTTGGTTGCGGATTCATTTCTCCAGTAATTAATCTGGAAATCAAGAATTAATAAGCATTTGTCTTGGAAGAGCCAATATTTATTTTGTCTAGATAACTATGAACTACATACCATGCCTTCTAAGTCTGTTTAAATCTTATCTCTTCAGACAAGCTGCATCAGACTACCACTCTATCTACGTGAGTGTTCTCATCATTCTCTGTGAATAACTGCCAGGATATATTTTTCTTCATGATATTTAGGATTAAGTAACATTTAGTCATTTGCCTGTTTTTCTAATCTGGTTGACTGTGACCTTCAAAAATGCAGGAACTTTGCTTAATTTACTACTGTCTCTCTCCCTCTCTTTTTTTTTTGAGTGACAAACAGCACAGGTTTTATTCAATGGTCATAGGATTGAAAAGCAGGAGCATAGCTCACAAATCAAGTTCTCAACTAATGAGGAGTGAGGGGGGTACAATATAATTTCTCTAATAAAGGCATTGCACATTAAAGCAAAGGGAGGAATATTCATGTATTTTTTTTCAGAAATGGGCAATGAACTTCTTAAAACCAGTGTGCTGCCTTCCTTTTTGTCCTTTCATGGCTTCCTCTGGTAATTGTCATGGCAATTGTCAACTGCCATGGGAGTGGCATTTAGCACAGAAATAAGATTATAATTGACAACTGGTGGGAGTGTCATTTAGCACAGAAATAAGATTATAATAAGGCTCAGGTCCTTTTGAAGTAGTTTGGTCAGCTATCGTGGTTGTAACCACTCTCCACTGGTCTGATTACAAAGGGAACTTTTTATCACAGGCATCCTGTTTCTTAAAGATAAGCAGAGTTAGGGCAGGGTAGAAATTCAACTATGTCATGCAGGCATTACGTCAGGTAACACTTTTAAAGAACAAATTTGCCAAAACATTAAATGAGTATGAGACATCCTTCTTCCAAATATTTGAATTAAAGATTAGCTGAAAAATAAAACAGTTCTACTAACTAAAGACAATAGTTTCCAGAGCAGGTGCATTTATTTTTGTATGCAAATATATCACCCTTCAACACATATGCAATAGTTATAAGATCTGAAAACAAAGTCTACCAGAGAGAATTGCAGTCTCTTGACTCATATCTGTTAATCCTTCCATGCAGGGCCTCAGTATTCATGGTCAAAAAGGATTCTGGGGAGAAAACCTGTATCAGCTCAAGGGGAGAGGTTTTCTTATACTCTTTGGGATTACTGAGGTCAAACAAGATGAGTGCACCTGTTTTATAGAAAACATCAAATCCAAAGTACTAATCCTAACAAGGACTAGGCTGGTTCTGATGTTTAGTTTCCTACCTGTAGCTCCTCTATAATGAAACAAATAATATTAACAGCCCCAGAGTGAACTAATTTTATACATGCCATATATCACATATTATTCATTATCTCAGATAAACAATACAAAATGTAAATTGTAATCTGAATTAAAGGCTCCAAGTCTTAAATATCCAATTTTCCAAGATAATTAGAAAAAGAAAAAAAATCAAATACTCTAAACGTTATTTTTCATACTTCTAAGACTATAAAATATTTGTATAAATAAAACTTACATTGATAAAAGTACACAGCTACCTGATGAGAAGAATTCTACAAAGCTTGATGAGTGCAAAATTGTGCCTCAAAACCATTCCCTTATTGAAAATGTTCTTTATAATGCAATATCCTCTTTCTTATTTAAAAAAAAAAAAGCAAGTGGCAACTCAAATATACCTACTTCTGAGTTGCTGCCTTTTCTCTAGAATCTATGTAATCAAGTGCATCATCTCCATCTGGGAAATAAGACCAAGTGTCAGGAAAACATCACCAAGCATGGTGAATGCATTCTTAGTGTTAAAATGGAAGAGCAACTTATTTGCTCCTACTTGGAAAAGATTCTTTCTAAAAATATGGAACTGATGGAAAACAAACTTATGGATTACATTGATCAGCAAATATATGAACTCCAGGTGTGCACTGATGATAAGATTGCTTTGTTAATGGACTTGCTGCAAAATCCCAACTTTCCGCCCACTGGGATGCCTCTAAGACATGACTCTGGAGAAAGACTTTCAAATGGAGAAAGATAAGCAAACAATGTACTTTAGATATTTATTACACATATTTATTACAAAGCCAAAACCCTAAAATATTTATGAAAAGCAAGTATTTAATGTCCTTTGAAGGATCATTGTCTTATATAAAGTGAATTCAGTTTTCATTTTTACTACACTTGTTATTTTAAATCCACTTCTGTACAATGAATTTATATGATACAGTCAGATTATTTTTGCCATATTTTTCAGTCTTACAGAAATTTATGTATACCTGTGTTAAGTGTTTAAAATGCTTGAGGATTTCTAATACAGTTCATTAGTGTGTATTGTATATGTGTTTAATTATAATTTTTAAGTTTTCAGTCATGTTCCTAGATGTCAATCCAGTTCTAAAAGGAAAAGGTGTGGAGGATGACTTGTCTAAGGCTCCTAAGGCAGATAAGGATTGTAGTCCAATCACATTTTTGTATACAGTATTGCCCAACACCGACTGAAGCTGCTCTCCAATGGGAATACAACTCTGCTGCTGAAACTTAACCATATCCATCAACTGCTGAGCTCCAGGAGATAACTTTGACCCCATGGACTCCATTATGGTTTGGACCTTGTCAAGGTCTGTCCTTGATCCTAGAGCAGGAGAGCTTGTTGAGGAATTTGCCAAAACTGATCTCATGTGTACCACAACTTTACTGATGAACACACACTGCCTTTCGCCAAAGGAGAGCAACTTTATTTTACAAGCAGGTGTGGAGGGCTCCAATTTTGGATACTTTTTGTTTAAAATGATCTTTTCATGTTTACTCCATCAGGGCCACACCTCAGGCAAAAGAAGCAGGGGTTTTCATCTTGGTTGTTCAGGCTTCTCTTCAAAATCACCGGATCCTGGCCTGGAGCAGGCAGTGCCAGCAGCTCCTCTCAGTCTAAGTCACAGGGGCCAAAAGTGGCCTGGGTGAGGAGGAGGCTGTGGGTCAGGGCCCTGCTGGTGGCATCCCAGGAAGAGGCCAGCGTGGGCCAGCAGGTGAGACCCCCCGTCCTTGGTCCACGTCTCTAGTCCACTGCCTCCAAACAGCACTGGTCTCTTAAGCACCTAAAATAGTGCTTGGCACTGTTAAAATGAATAGTCAAATATTGTGGGAAAAAATGTTCACATTTCTTTCAAACAAGCTGTATTTACATTTTGTTATGTTTCTTTTATTCTTTTATGATGAAACAATAATAAAGATATGAAAGTGCCATTAACAATAACCAACAAAAAAGCTAATTATACTGGTTAAATAGGAAGAAGAAACACAAAAAATTATTGAGGAAATTTGAAAAAACATGTCACAGAATTGAGCAGCCTAAATATAAATATATAAAAAATGTCTTGAACAGACTTAAAGAGAGCCAAATCAAGAACAAACTGCCATTCACAATTGCTACAAAGAGAATACAATACCTAGGAGTACAACTAACAAGGAATGTAAAGGACCTCTTCAAGGAGAACTACAAACCACTGCTCAACGAAATA
>CAUYQU010005662.1:0-45167 GCA_963574635.1 Cheracebus regulus
AGGACACAAACAGATGGAAGAACATTCCATGCTCATGGTTAGGAAGAATCAATATTGTGAAAATGGCCATACTGCCCAAAGTAATTTATAGATTCAATGCTATCCCCATCAAGCTACCAATGACCTTCTTCACAGAACTGGCAAAAACCACCTTCAGCTTCATATGGAATCAAAAGAGGTTCACATAGCCAAGACAATCCCAAGCAAAAAGAACAAAGCCGGAGGCATCACGCTACCTGATTTCTAACTATACTACAAGACTACAGTAATCCAAACAGCATGGTACTGGTACCAAAACAGAGATATAGACCAATGAAGCAGAACAGAGGCCATGGAGGCAACACCACACATCTATAACCATCTGATCTTTGACAAACCTGACAAAAACAAGCAATGGAGAAAGGAGTCCCTGTTTAATAAATGTTGTTGGGAAAACTGGCTAGCTGTGTGCAGAAAGCAGAAACTGGAACACTTCCTGACACCTTACACTAAAATTAAATCCAGATGGATTAAATACTTGAACGTAAGACCTAACACCATAAAAACCCTAGAAGAAAACCTAGACAAAACCATTCAGGACATAGGTATAGGCAAGGACTTCATGACCAAAACAACAAAAGCATTGACAACAAAAGCCAAAATAGAAAAATGGGACCTAATTAAACTCCAGAGCTTCTGTACAGCAAAATAAACAATCATTAGAGTGAATCAGCAACCAACAGAATGGGAAAAATTTTTTGCAATCTACCCATCTGACAAAGGGCTAATATCCAGAATTTACAAAGAACTAAAACAGATTTACAAGAAAAAACAAACAAGCCCATCCAAAAGTGGGTGAAAGATATGAACAGACATTTTTTAAAAGAAGACATATATGAGGCCAACAAACATATGAAAAAATGCTCATCATCACTGATTATTAGAGAAATGCAAATCAAAACCTCATTGAGATGCCATCTCATGCCAGTTAGAATGGCGATCATTAAAAAATCTGGAGACAACAGATGCTGGAGAGGATGTAGAGAAATAGGAACACTTTTACACTGTTGGTGGGAGTGTAAATTAGTTCAACCATTGTGCAAGACAGTCCTCAAGGACCTAGAAATAGAAATTCCATTTGACCCAGCAATCCCATTACTGGGTATATACCCAAAGGATTATAAATCATTATAAAGACACATCCACACATATATTCACTGCAGCAATGTTTACAATAGCAAAGACCTGGAACCAACCCAAATGCCCAACGATGATAGATTGGACATGGAAAATGTGGCACATATACACTGTGAAATACTATGCAGCCATAAAAACAATGAGTTTGTGTCCTTTGTAGGGACATGGATGAATCTGGAAACCGTCATTCTCAGCAAACTGACACAGGAACAGAAAATCAACCACCGCATGTTCTCACTCATAGGTGGGTGTTGTACAATGAGAACACATGGGCACAGGGAGGTGAGCATCACACACTGGGGTCTGTTGGGGGGGACTAGGAGAGGGACAGCAGTGGGGGATCAGGTGAGGGGTAACATGGGGAGAAAAGCCAGATGTAGGTGACGGAGGGGTGGAGGCAGCAAACCACATTGCCATGTGTGTACCTATGCAACAATCCTGCATGATCTGCACATGTACCCCAGAACTTAAAGTACAATAAAAAGCACATTTACAATACTCATAACCATTTTGAACACATATTCTGCTTTAAAATATAGTAGCATAATAAAAAAAACCCTCTACACTATCAGAACTAGAAACTAGAACAAAAAAACCATCCTGAGAGTAAATCATTATGACTTCTACCAATTGTAGATTCTTTCCTTAGGTATATGCAATTTTGAAGGGAATAAACTCATTTACTTGTAATTAAGTGACCTGTAACATTGGTTATATCTACTAAAGATGAAAATTAATCAGGAAGACAAGTTTCAAACCAGAAATTTCTCTAAATGTGCTTGATTGATTTTTTATGCTGAGTTTTTGTGTCCTCCCCAAAATTCAAAGGAAGTCTAATCCCAATGTGATGATATTGGGAAGTGAGGTTTTTGGGAGGTGATCAGGTCATGAGGATAAAGCTCTCATATAATAGGGATTGGTGCCCTTTTAAAAAAGACCTCAGAGAGCTCCCTTGCCTCTTCCATCATGTGAAGTTAAGGCAACAACACAACTGTCTCTGAACTAAAAGGCAGGCCCTTACCCGACATTAAATCTGTTCTTAATCTTAGATTTCTCCGTTTCCAGAACTGTAAGAAATATATTTCTCTTGTTTATAAGCTACCCAGATTATGGCATTTTGTTATAGCAGCCTCAGTGAACTAAGACTGCTCCTTTAATCTTAACAATGCCCTCATTATGCCATTCTTACTATTACTCCCTTTTTACGCACGATGAAAGTAGGGTTTAGAGAACTTACATGACTTGTGTACCCTTATGTATCTAGTAGGTAGGAGTGATTCCTTATTATTCAACTGTCCTCTTAATATTCTCCAATTCTGCCTTTTATCCTAATCTAGCCATAGAAAGATGAAGGAGCAGCATGGGTTCCTTAGAAAGGTTAATATCTGCCTTCTTGTTTAAATACACAGCTGTGTTAATTTCAAACCTGTCTCCCCAGCATCTGTCATTGTGCTTAGCATATGTAAGTTAATGCTTTAGTGAATTCTGAACAAATAGTAGCCAAAATGGACATTCTGTCATTTTACAGTAGGTAGAGATTAGAATATGAAACACCGTTATCCTAAGGATATAAGTTTTCTGTCTGAGGACAAGAAATCTGGACAAAATGATAAGAAAGCTCATTTTTTTTAATTGACTTTGACTTGAATTTTTGTTTTAGTTTTGAGATTTGGCCAAAGAATCAATATCCAAACAAACCCAATGATCACAGGCATTCTCAGTGTCCATTAAGAGCTTATAGGAAACAATAGTTTTGAAAAATAAAGCCTAAGACTAAATATTTTACTTGTAACTACACCTATACATGGTGGAGTGGTTTAATCGAGGAAATGTCACACAAAAGTTCCATCTACTGAATTACTTGCTAACACTGAGGCCCAGTTAACATTGCAGACCTGATGCTAGGGGGAAAAAAATCTCATCAAGATCCTACAGATTTTCAGTGGTGGCCACGCTCCTTCGAGGAGAGTGGCTTTGAGTGCCCTGTCCTGTAATATGAAATATCATGCAGCAAGCTGCACTCTCCGATAATATTTATAGCAAAAATATACTTTTCCAGCAAGGTCAGATATGTCAATAAAAAGGTACAAATGGACTTGCCTGCATTTCTCAATTTTTGAAAACAATCTGATCTCTTTAGTGCATTGTTACTGAGGCTTGAGAAAAGGAAGTGCATTTTCAAAGGGACTCTTGAGGCAGCCTTAGACTTTTAACCAGGATGCTTGCCCGTGTAGCCAGGATGTCCTAGGGGAATAATATAACACTTTGACCTTGGACCAGGATACATGAGCACATAAGAAAGGGGTGAGTTGCATGGCCACCCCTGCATCTACTTTTAGTTTATGTTTAAGGAGAGAAATAAAAACAAAAGCAAATAAACAAAAACTTCACACAGGACCTGCACTGGATTTCTACTGATGCATAACAAATGATCACAAATGTTGTGGCTGAAAACCACATTCATTTATGATCTTACACTTCTGTAGGTCAGAAGTTGGGGCAGACATGGTTGGGTGTTTTGCTTAGAGTCTTACAAGGCTGAAATCAAGGTATTGGCCAACTTATACTCTTATCTATAGGATATGGGGAATAATTCACATCTAAGATCATTTAGGTTGTTGGCAGAATTTGCTTCCTTGGGGTGTAGAAATAAGCTTCTTGCCGGCAGTTGGCTGAGGATCATTCTTAGCTCCTCGAGGCTGATCTCAGATTAAGTGGCTTTGTCCATCTTCAAAGATATCAACTGCATGTTGAATCCTTCTCACATTTTGAATCTCTCTGACTTCATTTTTTGGAACCAGCCAGAGAAAGCTTTCTACTTTGATAGTGCTTGCATGTTTCAATCAGGCCCATCCAGATAATCACTATGTTTTAAGGTTAGATTATTTGGACCTTTGATTACACCTGCTAAATATCTTCACGGCAGCACATATATTTGTATTTAATTGAATAACTTGGCACCAGAAAACTTGAAAGCCATTCCAGAATTCTGCCTACCAAAGGATCAGTGTGAACCATTTTCTCTGCATATGCTATGTAATTTAAAACTTTCCACAATCTATTAGGAAACAAGCTGATTGCCTGATACCCTCATGCAGTTGGTGATAAATGTGGTCCCAGACTTTTCTGACTTGAAAATCAGTGCTCTTTCATAGTAACAATGATAATGACGTTAATAAGAATAGCATGCTCTACGTGCCAGAAACTGCCACTTTTCATTTACTAACTCATTTAACCCTCACAACTACCCTGTCGGTTTGTAGTATTATGGTTTCATTTTGTAGGTGAAGAAGCCATAGAGAAGCCAGCAAGCCAGTGAGGCTATCAGTATAATAAACCATGCTAGTTAATCTCCACCTCTTTCATCAGTGCAACATGGAGGAATTCAAAGAGAACTCAGAAATCTCACCAACATCAACTCTAGGTAGTTATGGATTTTCTGCCTAGTCACTTCTCTTTCAGTCCGGTTTTCTTCACTTGCACAATAGGAAGTGACACATTCTAAGACTTTCATTGTGTCAGAGCAAAACTCAGACTGGATACAATTGAACAGTCAAGGAAGACTTTGGAAGGAGTGAAGAATGTGCCATTCCCAAATATACCAAATTGGTATATTCATTATTTTGAGTTGAAAACACTGAAGAAGTTTCAGAGAGGGCTAGGTGACCTGTCTCTTCCTACAAGCAGCAAACCTTAAAAAATCCTTTATCTAGGAGGGGTGCCCTTCCCATACCAGAGAGAAAATAGCCCTTATCACCAGAGGCTGGAAAATTGGGGCTGCAATGTACCTGAATAAATATACTTACTGAAGTCATCTTTATTTTCCACTAGCTTTACACTGCTCCACACCACATATATCTCCCAGTGACTTTCATAGAAATTTACTGTCCCTCCCTGTATTTCCCTTGTCCTGTCAGTTCTTCTCAAATGTATCATTCCTTGTCTAAAAAGTATGAAAGCATCTTGCTTTGACCACTTTGAGCTTCACTTTTTTGTGAAGATTTCCATGTATATGTTAAACTAATAAAATATGTATGCCTTTCTCTTATTATTATGCCTATTGTCAATTTGTTTTCTTGACTCAATTGAAGTGCCCACTAAGAGCTAAAAGGGAGGTTAAAGGTGGTCTCTGGGTCCCCTACACTTTATTCAAGAATACTGTAATAGGGAGGAGAGCCCAGAACTCAGTCTAAGCTTAACTCTGCTGAAACAAAGGGCTGAAGAGTTTTTAAGAGCGGAGATGTGGGCATTGTAGGCTATTTCTGTTTGCTAACTGGTTTCACCCAAAGGAAAACTAAACTTCCTCTTATTTTCATGACAGAAGAAAGTTTTCCAACTCGGAACCAGGTGTCCGCTAACGCTAGGCTCCTACCCTGCTGCAGAAACTGAGAATAGAAACTCTGTTTTCCTTGATGATCACATTTCCAAGGGTGGCTCCCAGATCCTTGAGAAAGCCATTCTTGGAGTACAAACCTGGCAAGAGGCTTTTAAGAAGATTTACTTCTCAAAGGGACAGAGGAAGAATTTCTAATTACAAGTTTTCTAAAGCAAATGCTTTAAGAAGAGGGAGGTCAGTGACCTAGAGACATGAAGAAGCCTGCCCAAAGTTTAGCCAAGCTGAGAGAGATGTTAAGGCTAAACTGTCTTGGCCAGTTCTGGGGACTAAGTAGACAGAGTGTTGCCTTGCAGTCTTTGGGTAGTGGGGTTACGGTTTATTTTTATTTACTTCTTTGTGATTTACCGTGTTTGTGGATTTTCTACGATGAAAATACATTACTCCCATCACTAGAATGGAAAGTAAACTTTTATACAAAGAACCATGGACCAAAAAAGTCCCTAGGGCCGTATTTATAATCTGAAAAGTACTATTCAAGAGTCACTTCCTCCAGGAAACTCTCTTCAACCCCTTAAGTCTATTCTCTGAGCTCTTCTCTGGTCCCAAAGTGCCTGATCTTTCCTCTATCATTTGTCTGTTATATAGATAGAGCTGCTAACAGCCTAAGTGTCCCTCAAAAGCAGAATAGTATAAAGAGATAATGGTACATCTATGCACGTGAACACCATAGCCATTAAAGATTATGTTGAAGAAATTTAATAACTTTGAAAAATGTTTATGGTAGAATATTACATTAAATAGAGGCAAATTATAACACACAACAAAAAATATTGCAATTAAGGAACAAAGTAAATAAGCAAAATCCCTTGGAAGAATAAATACTAAAAGGACCGCAGTTATCTTTGGGTGGTGGGGTTATGGTTTATTTTTATTTATTTATTTGTAATTTACCATGTGTGTAGATTTTCTATGACAAAAATACATTATTTCCATCACTGGAATGGAAAGCCCAATTTTATACAAAGAACTGTGGACAGAAAAAGTCACTAGGGCCATATTTATGACTGCCCAGCCGCAGTCTAATGGAGGCAGACACAGTGCTTTATCATGTTGAATGAGTAATTTCTTGTCCTCCTTTTGATACTATCCTTCTGATGGTCCAAACCTGGATGGAGAGTAAGGTGATGAAAAGGGCTCCATTTTTCCTGATCCACTGGTATGTGAGTAGCTGCCAGCCCTGTAGGAAAGAGCGTTTGGGAGAAGACATATAATAGAATTGGTATTATTTTTTCTTGCTCTGGCTTCATCTGCATCCTTAATTGATGAAAATATTTATTTCTATTTTTTTTTTGAGGCAGAATCTCGCTCTATCACCAGGCTGGAGTGCAGTGGTGTGATCCCGGCTCACTGCAACTTCCGTTTTCCAGTTTCAAGCAATTCTCCTGCCTCAGCCTCCCCAGTAGCTGGGACTACAGGCACGTACCACCATGCCTGTACTTTTTAGTAGAGATGGGGTTTCACCATGTTGGCCAGGATGATCTTGATCTCTTGACTTCATGATCCACCCGCCTTGGCTTCCCAAAGTGCTGGAATTACAGGCATGAGCCACCACGCCCAGCCATTTATTTCTATTATTTGTCCCCATGTACCTTGCCAGGAAGAGTTGTTGAGAAATAGCACGGGCTACATTGTGAGGTAATGAGTGTGCATTCATAAGGGGGTATTCAAACAAAGTCTGAAGCACCACTTGTCAGCAAAATGATGGAGACTTTTCAAGCTTCATATAAACCAGCTGGTTACCTTTGTGGGCTCTGAGGCCCTCCTTCAATTTGGTTTAAAGAGAAGAGGGTTTATTGATAGGATAACTCTCCTTTAATCCTTGAACAAAAGAGGAAACATAGCCAGGCTTCCTAGGTACTGGGAAAGTCATTCAGAGTTGAGGAAGCCACTCTCTGTCTTTAAGAGGTCTGTTTCCTGCTTTTCTCTGTGGCTGCATCTTGCAGCCCTTGATAGCCCTACTTCTAAGCCACAAAATCACTCCTCCAGTAAACTGCCAGAAACAGTGGTATTCCTTGGGAGAGGGAAGGAGGGAGGAAGGGAAGGAGAGAGAGAGGGGGAGAGAGAGGAGACCAATCGAATTATGCATCTGTGATTGGGGGAGAAAGGACTGACAGGCACTACCACAACAGGTTAAAGTAATGAAAAATATATTGATTGATAAACATGTACAAACCTTCCTAGAGGATATATTTATATATGGGACAAATTTTCACACCAGTTTCTGTTTACCAGAATCTACTTCATCACCTCTCCTTGGTCAAACTGTTTTACATTGCAGGGGTGACTCGACAATGCCATTCTACACGGGTGATTAGAAAAACATTCTGGGGTTGGCTCTCTGAATTGTTGTTTGAAATATACCATCTAGAATCCAAATGGCTTATATTCAGCTTAGTTATTCTGATTATAGGCATAAACTTGTATTTTTATGTTAATCTAAAGTCATTTCCAACATTTATTCAGTGGGCAAGTTTAGATAACTAGGGAATTGAGCACCTCTTTGAAAACACAGAAACCCTTGAAATATAAAGAAAACGCTGGGAGTAAAATTCCCCTCCTTTGTGTCACAGCAAGGCCTCAGGTGACAACTGCTGGTTCATTCTATAACCTTAGACAATATCGAGCCTCCCTCATCGTTGCCTTTGCCTGGAGCAGCTAGTGTTCCCTTAATGAATTATGCCATGTTTTTCATTTCCATTCACTTCATCACTTAATCAGGAGAGTTGTAATTCCTCTTCCCCTAATACATCTTCATTTTCGACCCCATTACCTGCACAGGCTTCGAAGTCTCACCTGTTCCTGGCATGGCATTCCCATTCCCAAGGTGCTCTCCTGGGTCTCTGACAATCTGCTCCCTGCTAATTGGTGCAGATGGGAGTAGGAGGATGAGCAGAGCACAGGAGGGAGGAAGCAGATTCTCCCAGTAAGTAAAGGGCCCTTGGGAGCCAAGATACTTCGGTGAAGCTGCCTTAACTCTGTCAGGCACAGTGAAAGAGGGATTTATGGAGTCTTATTCCAAGACATTTTTCTTGTCCTTTGAACAAATATTTCCAAAGGGTACGCTGGTCTTGGCTGATCCTCTCGAGGTCTATACTTAAGCAAGCACAGAATAATAGTAATAAATATCGCTTATTGAGCCTGACACAATGCTAAGTACGTTGCACATAATCATTCATTCATTCATCATAGGAAACTTACGAGGTGTGTATTCTTTTTCCTGCATCACAGACGACGAAGCAGAGTCTCAGAGACATTAAACAATTTGCCCAGCTTGAAGCAACTAGTGGGAGGCTGAGTCAGGATGAGACTGCAGGTCTATCTGTCTCCAAGGAAAGTTTCCTAGGCATTTACTGCACTGCCTGAAGTAGGTAGGATTTATTTTTCGATTCTTTTTCCAACCCTTTAGGTAACCTCTTTCCTTACTTCTGGTACTCCTTGTCGTGATCAAATTTTCCAGGACCTGTGCCATGTTGCAGGGTTGCTGGGATTGTCATCCTGCAAGTATCTGGTAAAATAATCCCCATTAGAGTGGCTAAGATGGTGCCCCTCACGTGAATACTCAGCTAGAGTTAAGTGCTCTTGAGGTCCAAAAGCTAATGACATCATTTTTAGTCCATGTGTCTCAAAGCAGGGAAAATAGTTTTGAAACTGGGGAGTTCCTTAACTCCCCTCACAGGTTTTGGACACCATGTGCGTAAACTCCCCCTGCCCCCAACCCTGTTACAGGAAGGGGAGCACACAGACAGGCAGGTGCAGGAGCTGCAGCAAGTGTCTTGGGGTTCCGGCCCCACCATAGTGTCTAGGGGTGGGTGTCTGTGACTCCCAAAGCCCAATGGGCATGCGTTACAGTGTGCTCTTTTAGCTTTGCTGTCCATAGACAGCTTAAGTGGTAATCAGCTCAGTGCCCTCTTGGTACCCAGGTCCTGTCTGGTATCCAGGAAGAATTAGGTAGCACAGGGACTTGAAGGATAAACGTGAGGGGTTTTATTGAGCGGTGGAGGTGGCTTTCAGTGGTGTGGATTGGGAACTGGAAAGGGGATGGAGTGGGAAGATGCTCTTCCCTGGAGTTTGGCTGTCCAGCAGCCAGTATCCTCTCCAGTCATCCCCAGCTGAACTCCTCCTGGGGTTCAGATGCTTCCTCTCTTCTCTCCTCTGCTGTGCTGTTCTGCCATTCTTCTGTTCATCTCCTCATCTGCTTCTGGAGCCTGGAGTCTGGGGTTTATATGGGTACAGAATAGGGGAGCTTGGTGGGCCAAAAGGCAACTTTGGGGCTCAAAAGCAGGAATGCCTGTTCCCATTTAAAGTCATGGGCTTCCAGGCTTGAGGGTAGGTCCTTTGCTGGGGAACCACCCTCTTCTCAGTATTTCCCTGTCTTCCATCCATATCCGTTTCTGGTGAAAAGGTTTGATAGAACATCCCATATCACATTGGTAAGGGTGTCTGTGATGGTTAATTTTACAAGTCAACTTCACTGGGTTAAGGAATGCACAGGTAGCTGTAAAATATTCTATCTGGGTGTCTCTTTAGGGTCTTTCCAGAAGAGATTAGCATCTGAACTGGAGAACTGAGTAAAGCAGGTAACTTTCCCCCGTGCAGTGGGCATCATCCAACTCAATGAGGCTCTTAATAGAACAAAAAAGTGAAAGAAAGGAGAGTTCTCTCTCTGTGTTTAGATGGAGACATCCATCTTCTCCTGCCCTTGGACATTGCTCTTCCTGGTTTTCAGGTTTTCATAAGTAGACTGGGTCTCATACCGTCCTCCCACTTTGCTCTCCTCAAGCTTGTGGACTTGTGCTGAATGACACCACCAGCTTTCTTGATTCTCCAACTTGTAGACAGCTAATCCAGCCTAGTGGCTTCTGTAACTGCCTGAGTCAATTTCTATAAACGTCTCCTATACATAATATATATTTATTATATCTCTATATTGATTCTGTTTCTCTAAAGATCCCTGACTAGTGTAGTTTCTGTTTTGCTTATATAATGACTAGCACATAGAAGGTACTTGGGAAATGTTTATTAAGTTGAATTATAGTGCAATCTTGAGGTTCAGAGACTCCTTAACATTTGGTCTGCATAGAATCAGGACATTGTGGTAGACGGTCAGGTATGTGGGCTGCAGATCACCAGAGCTTTGGAAAATTGTAGAGCTACCAAGATTTTGGTTTGAAACCAGCCAGACGAAGCCCAGAACTTGCTTCAAAAGAGTGAATTGCTTTAATAATGCAGAGTCCTGCTAGGACTCTGGTTGTCACTGAGTTCCAGGTTTTCTGTTTGGTGGACATATGGCACCGGAAGGGTTTGCGAGTGATGGGGCAAGGGTGTAAGAAAGGCTGGCAAGTAGGGCATAGGCATTCCAGCCCAGATTTACTCATGCCTTCATTGATTTTACAAATGTTTATTGAGAACCTGGTATCAATCTGACACTGTTCTGGGAATTTGAATTAG
This sequence comes from Cheracebus regulus, assembly GCA_963574635.1. Taxonomy (NCBI): domain Eukaryota; kingdom Metazoa; phylum Chordata; class Mammalia; order Primates; family Pitheciidae; genus Cheracebus; species Cheracebus regulus. Next base: position 11,021 of record CAUYQU010005662.1, read on the forward strand.
AGTGGCAAGTCAAGTCCTCAGGGAGTTTCCATTCTGCTGTGGGAGACAGGAAGCAAATAAGCATGATATTTCCAGATACCTGTAAGTGCTGTTGAGACAAACAGGTGATGTGTGGAAGACAAACTTGTGTGGAGGATCAGGGAAGGGTGTTCTGAGGTGGTGACAGTAGCTGAGAACTGAGTGAACTCTGGAGTCCAGAGCTTCTGGTACCAGCCTGCTGATTGGAGCTGATCCAGCAGGAGCTGCACTGTAGCAGTTCATTTGATGTGGATATTTCTCTGTTATTTGTCACATCTTGATTCTTCAAAGTCAATGGTAACACAAGATAATTGTTTTAGTGAGACTTCGACACAGTCAGCCTGCGAGATGAGTGTTGTCCTTGTCATCCTGGGAGGCTTGCATACAACCAGTCTCAAGGTAGCTTATGGGAAGTAGCAGAAAGGTGGTGGAAAGAGCTGGATCATGGAGCCAAAGAAGCACAATGAACTTACAGAGAAATCTTGGTCCAATTATTAGGCTTTTAGGGATCTCAGAGTTCTTACCTGTTAATTAGTAGAACGGGCTGTGGGAAGTGGATGCTCGAAGGAACGCATCCTCATTCATCTCTCCGGTACTTCTGTTAATCCTCACCTGAGTGGATCTGTTAACAATATTCCCCAATCCATTTACATTTGTAAGAAATAACAAGTGCTGACATTTATGGACCTCTAAGCCCTGTACATTTTATACATCCTCTTAGCCCCACAACAGCTTTACAAAATAGCAATCTTGATTATGCCCATTTTATGGGTGAACCAAGGAATAGAGAGATTAGGGAAAGGAAAGGGGACCAATAGTAAACATTCACTATGGACAAGGAACTGTGTTTTGTGACTTTAAGGCATGATCTCATTTTACAATCGTACTAACTGCACTCTGGGTCTCTTACAGTCCCCACTTTACAAACAGGGAAACTGAGGCTCAGAATATTTTTTGATTAACTCAGTAAATGTAAAGAAAGAGACAGAGGCAAAGTTTGACCCCAGTGCTTTGCTGCTACAAATGTTCCTTCTTTTTCCACATATCACATGTAGCTGGCTGATGGGGGATGTTCCTCTACCAGCAGCAGGGACTGGGGCATTCTTTTCTGTTCTATTAGAGACACCATTCCTGGAGGGCTCTTGATGTCTGTCTAGTTACAATGCTGGACATCGTTTTCACACTCTTGCTATGTTAGTGGTTTATGTGATGACAAGGCCCGATTATACCTGCCAATATTACCAGTGAGGTAATAGTACCACCTACCTAGAATATTTGTGAAAATTCAGTGACAAAATTTAAAAATGACAAAAATTAAATGTTATATTTAAAATGCCTCATCTGCATATATATAGGAAGTATTTGATAAATGGCCTCCATTACCTTTATTGAGAAATATGCCTTTTTATTTTTCTCTTGGATTTCAGACTTGAGCTCAGCATTTTTACATTAAATTAAATAGAAAATATGTACATTATGAATAAACCAAGCACATATTGATGAATAGCCTAATGGATGAAAGAAGTAATCAATTCACAGCTTGGACTTTGGGGACTTGAATTCTAGTCTAGGTTCTGCTACCATGATACAAGGTCATTCAGAAATCACTTACCATTTCTGGACCTGTTTCTACTCTTGTTTCATGGAGGAGTTGTCCCAAATGAAATCTGTGGCCTCCTCTAACTATGGAATTCTTAAATTGTTGAATTCAGAACCAGTAAAATCTGAATTCATTTTGACATTAGCAACAGCTAGTGACCCTATCTGATGCCCTGATACTATAAATACCCACTTTCTTGGTATCCATGTGGGTTTCTCTATGTGTAGACTGGATTTCACATTTTGGGCTTTAGGACATGAAAGGATATCTTTCCTTTCCTGTCATTGGTTTCACGTTACTGATTTTCAACCAGGGGCAGTTTTGCTCCCTTGGGACATTTCACAATGTCTGTAGATGTTTTTGATTGTCACAACTATGGGGGGCGCTACTGACATCTGGTGGGCAGAGGCCAGGGATACTGCTAAACATCTTACAACGTGCAGGACAGTACCCCTCGCCCCATCCCGTACACAATAAATGCTTAACTGGTGCAAAAGGCAGTAGCATTGAGGATGAGAAGCATTGCTTTACGGAGAAATACATTTACAAGAGACAAGAATCTCCTAATGCCAAACCTGGGAGCACTGATTCCTGTTATTTGCCCTGGTAGCAGGATGCTCAGAAGTGGAAGTCTGGGCCTAGTGATTAAACACACCCATAAAAATCCCCTGGTGTTTGGAAGGATTCAAAGGCGCAATGAGGGATGCTATTACAGCGCATGAGACTTCTGCACAGAGCAAACACATTACCTACCTGTGATGAAGGATTTCTGAATAGACAAGGGCTGCAACTTCTACAGGGGAATGCTTTAGCTGGGGGCTTGTGGATTTTTACTGCATGAATAATATCAGAATTAATGGAAATCATTATGCCGCCCTGCATTGGAAATTTACCACCGAATGGATAGCAATATCCCACAGTCAGAGGCCATTGAAAATCTGTTTCACTGGCAGGATACATGGAGAAGGCTCGAGTGGGAAGCACTGTTGGCTGCCAGCTCATGAGTGGCTTCCGGCTGAGTGGTCTGTGTATGGACAGAATGGGGCACATAGGGCAATGTTATTCAATGACAGCATGAACCCAGCGTGGCATTAGGACAGGTCAGTCATCTCGGCTGCCTTCTATTCTCCTACTGGAGCTTTTTCTGTTCATTTTATTGTGTTAACACTCTGGCCCCTGTCACTTCCCAGGGACCCCCAGCTCTCCTGACACCCTCCAAGAAAGTGGCCTGATGGACTCATTCTATCTAAGGTGTCAAGGACTCAGGTATTACCATCTGCAGGATAATTTGTGATTTAAAAGTGTGCCATCAACAAATAATCCAAAGGCATGAATTTGAGGTGGACATGAAAGCACTAGAGCATAGATATTTGTGTTTCTGGAGGGTCTGTAACGGCATTCTTAAGAATATAATCTGCCTCCGCATAAATCCCTCAGATCTTGATTTAAGCTGCTGTGGAGTGTTTTTGTGCATGTTGTAATTTATGGAAGTTCAATATGTAAAGCTGTAAAGAACTGGAGATGCTTCATTAAAACAAGTCTTGGGGATCCAGGAGTCAGGCCCCGGGTTCCCCCCTGAACCACACCATTTGCTCCTGTTTCTTCTAGAAACATTTGTCTCCATGGAGCATAGCTCCTCAAGAGATAATAATATTTGTGTAGAATTCAGAGTACCGGGAGAACACTACTTGAGGCTGGAGGCAAAGACCCAGCCACCCTGAGGGCTGAGTGGATTAGTAATTGGGAACAGTCTGCCCTGGAAAGCTATGCCAGGGAGCATAATATAAAAATCACTGCCCTTGGGCGACCTTGACAAAACCTGACAACTCTGAAGTCCTGAAACTGAAAGAAGGAGAAGATAGCTCCACTATTAACTGGCACCATAACGGAGTTCATGGGATTGGATTCGTTGTTTAATTCATTAAGGAAATAATCGTGGGTCACCTACGGTGAGCTAGTGACTCCTGTAGCTCCTGGGGAAATAGGTTAACGAATCCCTGCATTCAGGGAGTTCACATTCCTGGGATGGGAATGGAAACAAGTTAACCAAAAATAAATGAATGACATATATAATCAGTGAGCTTCATAAAATAATGCAAGATGAGAGACTAGTGTATGTTTGTAAATGTGGTGGTCAAATAAGAGACTGAAGGAAGGCCTTTCTAAGGAGGAGGCCTCTGAGTCGAGTGAGAATTGAGTGACAAGGAAGGTCCAATCATGTCGTGAGGTGGCAGAAGTGATGTCAATATTTAGCCACTTTTGGTGATTTTGATATTTTTGGTACTTGATCCTTACCTCAAGTGTGTGAAGCTCAGTGTAATCTCTCGTTGGCTTTTTCTAAGCACTTTGTGGAAGTGAAATGACTTGCCACGTTATGATGTTTGAGAGCATGGAAGTGGGTGGGCCAAGCACAAAATTCACTGAATGATGCCACCTAATCTATACCTAGAAGACAACGGATACATGCAGATTTACAGATAGGTAACACCTTGAGCACTCACTTTGCGGTATATTAAATAAGTGATTTCATGTATTTTTTTATAGTAACTCTATGTGGGAGCTACTATTGTTATTCCCATTTTATAGTTGAGGAAACTAAGGCACATAAATTGCTGGGTAATTGGGCAAAAGTTATATGTCACAAATAGTAGGGAATAGAGACCAAAGCCTGGGGAACTCACTTCTAAGCACGCATTCTGAAGATGACCAAGATACCCATGCCATTGTGTTCAAGGTGTCACAACAGCCTTCATGAAACTTTGCAGTGCTTTCTGTATTTAAACATACATCTCAGTGCCTGTTTTTATTATGAGACAGGCTTTTCTGCTAGCCAGTAGGGAAGTACCCCTCATCATTACTCAGAGTATCACATAGACCACTCTGTCCCTCCCAAGTCTGTTTATTGAGGTGTGTGAGCAAGGGAGGATAAGATGACTTCAAAGCCCTGGATGCCTCCAGCTGCCTTTAAGCATGTCCCACTAAGTGCCCTGTACAGGTAAGGGATGTTTGCTATGTGCAGAAGTGCCAACTTTGCATCCTGCATAAACCTCTTCTCATTGCTCTTTCACTGTGTCATGGTGGTGACAAATCCCAGCCTTCTGATACCCAGCTCCAATTCAGAAAATAATTTCTGAGTCTTTCCAATTGCACAGTGATGAAGGAAGAGACTTCTTTCATCCTTCTTTACCCTCGCTTGTTGTGAGGCATTGGAAGATGAAGTTCTGATGACGCTTCCCAGAACCTCTTGGGTTTAAACTTAAAAGTCCTAAGTTGGTGACTTTGAAGAAATACACCAATATAGCAGTGTCAGTATTAAAACACACAGGCAGGCACAACCTCTCAGCAAGACTTATTAGGGGTTGAATCGGTAATTGGAAAAAATTCAGATGATGGAAGTCAAAAACAAATGCAATTGTTCACTATCTGAAAATTAATATGTATTATATTCCCAAACAGTACCTGACATGGTTGGTTATGAACAAATATGAGTTTCATTTTACCTTCCTTTGGGTCTATATCTTTAATGTTGATTATAATCGTCATAGTCTGTTACACTGCTATAGCAGAATACCATAGACTAGATGGCTGTTAAACAACAGGAATTTATTTCTCTTTGTTCTGGAGGCTGGGAAGTCCAAGATCAAGGGTGCCAGCAGATTTGGTGCCTGAAGAGGGCTGCTTTCTGGTTCATAGATGGCAACTTGTCACTATATCCTCACATGGTGGACAGGGCAAGGCCCTGGGGCTTCTTTTATAAGGGCACTAATCCCATTCATAAGGACTCCACACTCATGACCTGATCACCTCCCAGAGTCCTCATCTTTTAATACCATCATGTTGGAGATTTTCAACATATGAATTTTAGAGGAACACAAACATTCAGGCCATAGCAGTAGTATTAATGAAATTTATAAAGCACATTGAAGTCACTTGTAGCACTTCCTCATTTATTATCTCCCCCCACCTTTCTGTTGCTTTAGGGAAACTCTGCCTCATGCCCCCTCAAACAGTATTTGAAAGACTATGCAAAACTACAAAAAAAAATCAGTTTATTTCATTTGCACATTTTTAAGACTTTGCTATAACTTCGAAAACTCTGTTTTTATGTGTCTTTCTGTTCACTATTTAAAAATTCACCAATACTTCAAGTGTTTTGAATATGACAGGGATTTAAATATTAACCTTCGGAGTGATGATCAGTGGACACAAATACTTTGAAAAGTGATTTGTGTGTCTGGTACTAGTCGGCTTGTTTTCTTCCTTAATGACTAAGTCACTCCCTGAAAATAAATGAGCCATTTACAGAGACACATGTAGACTTTCTGGCCCTTAGGGCACTGTTTTAGTGACTGGAGAAAAATAGACTAAATGTGCTGGTGTTGAGTCCAACCCAATTCATCTGCTCTGTATTTCCCTTTGGCTATTCAAGTGGTATGGGAAGCAGGATAACCTATTATTAGGAGAGCAGAACTGAGTTCAAAACTCTTCTTCATCACTCACTAGCTGTGTGACCTCAGGCAAGTTATTTAACCTCTCTGAATTGTAGTTCTCTTACCAGGGGATTAGTCAGAATCTTGGGAAACACTGTCTGTACAGTGGCCGGTAGGGTGCCTGGTTCATAATTTACTCTCAATCAATGGTTGACACAGAGACTATTAAGAATAAATTTATGTTCTGTTCTACAAAATCTATTGTATTCACTTTCCTTTCTACTAAAGATATGGAATGACAATGTGCTGATTCACAAAGCGGAACCATTTAAGGGTAGGGATAGTGTTTAATTTATTTGCCTCCCTGGGGTTAGTAGAGTGCTCTGCACAAAGAATTTGCACCTATTTAATGATAGATGATATGACTGGAACTCAATAACAGATCTTTAGGATGGACTGAAAAACAATTCTGGAATTTCAAACACTTTTGTAAAAGATTCCACACAAGGTCCACAATATTACGGGCATGGGTTAAGGAAGAAGCTATATTCAGGAAATTTACAAAACAAGAATCAGTAAGAAAAGAAGATACACAGTCTTGAAATCTCTTAGAATCCCCAAGGAGAGGTGGTCTAGGGCAAGGGTATGCTGCTGGACAAACCATTTTAGGGCAGGAAATGTATTTCCTGTTACTATAGGAGCTTATGGTACTAAGGTGAGAAAGTGGCCTTGTCGATTGCATGTGGCGTTGGGGGAGAAGACAAATATACTGCTTGAGCACCAAGTATTCTGGCTTTGGGTGCTGTTGTTTATAGGGTTGTCTGGGTAAACTAGCCGCCCAGCACTTAGAGATTTGGAGGCTGTGGCTTGTTGCAGCGCCCCCTACTGGCGGAGGAGGGCTCTAGCACTCCTTACAGCTGAGTTATGGGGAGTTCTTTCTAGGAGAACAGAGGGGTAAGCCCTCGTGCCAACTAGCTCTATGTTTAGTCAATTCGGAGACAACCCTCAGAGTCATCTTTAGACAATCCTGCTTCTCATAACCACATAAAACTACCTACAGATGGCACATGTTAGCATAGTATAAGTAACAATATTAGTATTGTTACTTTGTCACTATGATAATAGCATAGTTTGTTTCTTCTCAAGTACTTCTGTTTCTTAAATTTTTATTTTACTTTCTCTTAAATTTTTACCAATATCTACTATTTTTCAAGGCTCCTACTGTCTATCAGTCACTTGACATAAAATTCTCCCAAGAATCTTGAAAGGTATTCTTTATTAAATCCATTTTTGCAGACAAGACAGTGATTATCAGGCAATTGTAATCATGTGCTGAAGTCCTCAGAGCGAGTGTCTGGCCATGCTGGGCTGAAATTCAGGACTCTTTGCTTCCAGAGATTGAGCTTTGCCTGTTAGATGCTTCCCTAGGGATATTGAAGAGGAAGAGTTGTGCCTTTGTTGACTTTTCCTTTTGCCAAAGAAAGCAACAGAACGCAGTAGTTTTCTCCTTTCTCTGTGATGCTCAGAGGAGGGGGATGTTTGACACCCTGGGCAGACTTCATCAGCAGTGCCAGTTAGCTGGCGTGCCCAAAAAGAAGGCAATTATGTCCACTCTGCCTGTGTGCTACACAGACTAGCACGAGTGTGGACAGGAATGTTATGGAATTCAGCCAAAATTATTCATGCATACCTGCAGGCCCGATAGTAATTCACTAGCAGCCCATTTGATTCAGTTGGTCAACTACGTTAGCCTGAGCATGCTATCTGTCACAATGGCTTCTGCAATCATTAATGAGGAAAACTGTAAAAAAAACTGGATACCCCGAAAGCATGCCAAAAAAAGTGAGCATCACCATTTTCACTTAGTGCAAATGTTGTCATAAAGAATGTCCATTGTTTCAACCCAGTCCATTGACTTTGTGGCACTTCGAACTGCTTCCATCATTGGACATTTATCATGTCTTATCATATCAGACATCTTACCCCAGATCTTGAAATTGCTGCAAAGCCCCAACCTATTATTAAAAAGACCTGTCACTTAAATGGGAACCTTTACTTGATGGTGAAATGACAGGGAAAGGCAAGGTGACCAAAAGACACATTTTGGGCTTCAAAAGAATTACACATTGGCAAAGCTTTTCTCTGTTCTAACTTATTTTGACCCACGGAGCAGGGAAGGAGGGAGGGAAAGAAAAAGAGAGAGAGAGAGAGAGGGAGAGAGAGAGAGAATGCAGTTTCATCAATATTTCTGAGACACTGGAACATGCAAAGGCAGAGATAAGACACTCTTAGTCTCTCAGTCAGTAACTTATTGATCGAAATGTTCACTAATGAGCCAACTGTGAGAAAGCTAGGACCAAAAAGTTTCTAGTCCCAAATGTGCTGACATGTTTAAAATGGAATGCTTGTCTGCAAGAACACCTGTGTGTGAAACTGGGGATAAAACTCTTTGGAACCTTTGACTTATTTCTTGGGCGCACCTTCATCTATTATTCACGTGGATAATTAGCTGCAAAGTCTATTCACATCACAAACAAGGAAGGGTCAGAGTTCAAAAAAAAAAAAAAAATGATCCTGCAAGTTCTTTGCCACAAGTGAGTGTTTTTTGAAGGGGAGAAGTTTGTTATTAGATTGTTCTGATTTGTGGTCTGCCTCAGGAAGAGATGGATAAGGAAATTCCTCGGAAGCTAAAGGCTTGGCAAAATTTTTGTGCTACAAATGATAAAGGTGACAGGTCACCATCATTTTGCACTATGGATTGAAGAACTCAGTAGTCAGTATTACAACTGTAGCTGCCAAGGCATAAAATAACATCTTGGGTTTTTCTAGAATCTAAAAAGGTAAGCTAAAACATATACAAAGACACCCATATTAATGAGACTGTCACACAGCAAGGTAACTTGGATTCTGTTATATAGTTCTCAGAGCAGAGAAAGTGACTCCTTTGATCCATCCTCAATATCTAGGGCTCCCCCAGATTCCCTGGTGTGCTTGTCCAAAAGTAATGAGGTCTCTGAGCAATCAAGAGTGTGGTCCAAGTGGCATGTGCATTCTAAGGCCATAAATTACATTTTAACGTTTGTTTTCTAATTAGTGTCTAATATCAAAGTGCATGTGATTAAATTCATATTATAGTGCCAGATACTGATCAAAGCATTTTGTACTCATAAGCTTACTTGATCTTCATCATAGCTCTCTGAAGGAGGTATTGTCTTTGTTTTACACATTAGAACACAGAAACATAGAAAAGACACCGTCTTCCTTTCTAAATCCAAGGCCCAGTTTGGCACTTCCTGGAATGGCAGCCCACTTTTTTTATACTATATTGTGCAGTCCTTGCTCCAGATCCTCACATGGACTATTGCTTGCCCTCAGACAGCACAAAGACTTCGTCATTGTAGCAGGTCTTTTTCAGGTGAGACCACGATCACTTAAACTACTTGAAGTAAAAATTAGATTTTTGTTCTTTAGCTCCTATAACTGCAATGTTCAGGTGCACTTCCAGGCCTAGCTTCAGACTTACCTGTTTCCAGATGTCCCATAGACATTGTCAGAATGCTACTAACATCTCCTGCTTTCTGATCTACCTTCTGTGTTGGCTTCATTCTTATGAAGGATGCTTTACATGTGGTGGCAGAGATGGTCTTACATTTTACCAGCTGAACAGTGCTCGCAGAAGCTGCTTTGTCAGTCTGTTTTCATGCTGCTGATGAAGATGTACTTGAGACTGGGTAATTTATAAAGAAAAAGACTCACAGTTTCACATGGACTCACAGTTCATGCCTGGAGAGGCCTCACAGTCATGGCAGAAGGCAAAAGGCACGTCTTACACGGCAGCAGGCAAAGAGAGAGAATGAGAGCTGAGCCAAAGTGAAAACTTCTCATAAGAGCTCATGAGACTTATTCACTACCATGAGAACAGTATGGGGGAAACTGCCCCCATGATTCAGTTATCTCCCACTGGGTCTCTCCCACAATACCTGGGAATTATAGGAACTACAATCAAGGTAGGGACACAGCCAATCCTTATCAGTTGCCTAATAGCTCCTTCCCACCACAACTTCCAAGTGAAATATGGAAAACAACCTAATCCTGGAAGGCTTGTTGAAGTTGTTGTATTTAAACATTTATTTGTAACAGTTCCTTTATGTTGACCTTTTTATTTGCTGCTAATAAAATTAAGACTTAAAGAAGAGGCCTGGTGGGATAAGAAAAAGACCTAGATTTGGAGGTCAAAATTGTGTGTTGTTTTATTTCTAATATATGTGTCTTCGGAGAAGTCTTGCTATATAAATAGAATCATAATGGAATAGATGGGGTCACATTAGTTGATCTCTGAGGTGTTTTCTAGCTCTTGAACTCTATGGAGCTGTCCAAGATGACTTTCCTAGGATATCCTGAGTGTTTAATGAAAGCAATTTAACCTGTCACCCAGACTTTCTGGTTCCCAAATCCATAGATGACACAGAATCCAGGAACCTTTTTTCATTAAGAATAACAGGAAGGCTGCTGGTGGGTTTTAGGGATTAAAGTCAGAAAGTACCTCTCTGGGATTGGGAAAAAAAATATTCTGACTCAGTCTGGGGAAGAGAATGATGATGAAGAAAAATAAAGGCATTGGGGTCTCATTCTAATTTGTTAACTTCATACTCTTTTGCCTGAAGGCTGAGTCCTCCATTATCTGAGTAGACTAAAGTAAGGTGAGGAACTGCCCTGTGTGGGGTGCAGATGTCAGGGATATAGATTTGTCTGCTGGAGTGGTGGGGAGACTGAAAGTCAGGGAGTCAGCCTGCAGCTGTGGGGATCAGAAGTGGAAACCTAGGCGTGGAGAAGGTGGATGGACAGTGGAAACCAGTGATCCTGAAGGAGAGGCACAGCACACAAGGCTGAAAAATAAAACATGGTTCTTAGTTTTGGGTCTAAACTGTCCGATTATACCTTATATTTTTTCCAGCTGTCTCTACAAGCTAGATTCAAATAAACTAACTTACAAGAGGCAAACTTACAAGCGAGAAAGTATCAAGTGGAATGCCAAATTAAGTGATTTACCAAGATAAGTTTACCTACATAGCTGGACTATGATGCTGGAAAATCTATTCTGAATTTAAAATAAGGAGGTTGTCTGGTGAGCACAGAGGTAGAACAAAGGGAGATAGTCTTAGGACATAAATGTTTAATAACTATGGCTGATAGCCCAGGGTGTCTTCACAAGAGGTACACACAGGGACTGGAGGGCTCAAGGTCATGAGCTAGGGCCCCACTAATCTGCCAGTGCTAGGCTTTCTGAGTCTGAGTTCCAAAGTCCCAAGGTGTCTCTTTCCTATCCCTCATCTTTGGCTCACTCATTTTTCAGCTAAGCTAGTATCTTTAATTATAAAGGATCCATTTTCAAAATCTTGGTTGTTTACTCCCAATCATTTTGTTTCTAAGGCATCTTCTGAATTTTTTAAAATTTTGAGATGGGGTCTCACTCTGTTGCCAGGCTGGAGTGCAATGGCACCATCTCATCTCACTGCAACCTCGGCCTCCCAGATTCAAGCGATTCTCCTGCTTCAGCCTCCCGAGTAGCTGGGGTTACAGGCACCTGCCACCACGCCCAGCTAATTTTTGTATTTTTAGTAGAGATGTGGTTTGATCATGTTGGCCAGGCTGGTCTCAAACTCCTGACCTCAGGTGACCTGCCCACCTCAGCCTCCCAGAGTGCTGGGATTACAGGCATGAGCCACAGCACCCAGCCTCTTCTGCATATTTAACATCTCTTAAATTGTGTTGGTTTTATAATGTAATTCTTACAATTCAAACTATATGTTTCTGTCATCCCTGTCTGTTTCTGTCACTTGTAAAGACATTTTGATTTACCAGTTTCCTCTGAGAGTTAATGATGGAAAGAAAAAGAAATTAGCTTATATGTGTTCAGGAATTGTCCTTTCTGCTGCCTGACTAAAGAGAATTTTATGGCGGGGTGCGGTAGTTCAAGCCTGTAATCCCAGCACTTTGGAGGCCGAAGTGGGCGGATCACTTGAGGTCAGGAGTTCAAGACCAGCCTGGCCAACATGATGAAACTCCATCTCTAATAAAAACACAAAAATTAGCCAGGCGTGGTGGGGCATGCCTGTGGTCCCAGCTACTTAAGAGGCCAAAGCACGAGAATTGCTTGAACCCTGGAGGGGGAAGTTGCAGTGAGCTGAGATCATGCCACTGCACTCCAGCTTGGGTGACAGAGCAAGACTCCATCTCAAAGAGAGAAAAAAAATACTTTCTATACCCCTGCTCTTTGCAGTGGGTTCTGCTGTTGCTAACAGTGCTACAATGATCTTTGTGACTCTGGCATCTTTCATTAGACTTTGCTTCTTGATTGGTAAAGTAAGAACTTGGAGCCAAGGGACCTGAAAAGTTTCTTCTAGTGTCAACGTGTTAGTTCTGTTCTTCTCCTTGGGCTGAGTTTCATGATACCCTAGGGGTTGGATGTTGTAATAAAAGGTTTCACAGTGAAATTTTGATGGCTCATTTAGAGAGTGAGACAGACCCATTCTCATAATCAGTTACCAAATGCTTTTTTAAAAAATGTCAAGAACTGCAATTACATTGCAAGGAGTGAGTGTGTGTGAGGGTGAGTGAGTGTGTGTGTGTGTAAAAGGTGGGGGGTATAAGATATAACATTAATTGAGAGTTCATGGAAGTCACTTTTCTTTTTTTCTGGATAGTTGTTTTTAGTAATCGTGCGCCCATAAACTTTGGCCTGATAAACAGAATGATGGCCATGATTCTATTAAAGTAAATGGGTTTGTTGTGAGACTCCCCAAAGGATAACATTCAAGTAATGTGAAACAAACTGTTTTAACAATTAATTAAAAAAAAAAACTAAGCTAAACAAAACACCAAAAAACCTCCACCTACGTTGGAAGATTAGTGACTTTTGTTTTTCTTTTCTATTAAGGGTCTTTTAAAATAGATGTTGCATTTAGAAAATTAACGAGACTTACAGGGACATATTGAAACCCTACTAGCAGCAGAGAGGCCCACAAAGCCGTTATAATAACACTATTTTAAAATGATACTGGGATATTATGTTAATATTAGGTTAATTTCAAATGTCTGTAGTATCCCCTTCCCGGAGGAGGACATGCCAGCACACCAAATTACTGTTGCTGATTACAAAATGAGAGAAGATCATTAAAATTGTTGTGACAAGAAAGCTATATATCCATGAGTGGAATTAACAGTAAGCTTTGGCAGCAATACAAAAAAAGTAATTTCACAAGTACACACAGAACTTCTTTCCTGTGTTGATAACAGAGAAGTAGAAGAACTCCACGGGTAATCCAAGAGTCTCTTCACAGTCTTTTGCCTCAAGACTGAGTCCTCCCTGATTGGACTGAAATGGGGTGAGGAACTGCCCTGAATGGGGTGCAGGTGTCAGGGAGATCATCCCTATAATTGTCTGCTGGAGGGATGAGGGAATTGAAAGTGAGGGAGTCAGCCTGAAGCTGTGGGGAGCAGAAGTGGGAACTCAGGAATGGGGAAGGTGGATGGATGGTGGGAAATCAGAGACACAGGATACAAGGTTGAAAAATACAAGCGTTCTTAGGCATGCTCAGGTGTAAACTGTTTAGATAGACCTGCCAAAATGAGGCTTTCTGATTCTGTTTTTCTAAGTCCCAAGGTGTCTCTCCCCAGCCCTTCTCCTTGGCTCGCTCCTTTGTTAGAGAATCTAGCACAGCCTGTGTTTAACGAGGTGCCAGGCAGGCTCAACCTCCTATGTTTCTCCACATGGATCTCCATGGTAGCTGTGAAGCATTGCAAAAATTGCTTCTTCTCCATCCCTTCAACTCCCCCATTTATAATAATGAACCAGCAGTCCCTTCCATGGGCAGAGAAGCTATGAGGCTTACCTGATTTTTCTAGAGTGCTATGGTATCCTTGGGTGGCATGCACCTTGAATGGCCTTGAAACCCAAGGTGCTCTTTGGAGTCATGTGCTGATAGGCAGCCCCTTCCTGTTACTGGGGTGTGTCAGGTACAGAGTGGTTTGGAGACCACAGTAGGATGGGCAGTGCCGATTTGCTCATCCTCCTGATGGATGCTGGCATGAGAGAGAATGTGCTTAGATTTTTATCCCTGTGTGCAGCTCTTAGAGAGGGAATTGAGCTTTTGAGAGTGAATTGGCTGCTTGCCCTTAGGTAAATGTTTTCAAGATTTTCTATTGTTGCTTAAAATTTTTTAGTTGGAAGTAAGCACAATGCCTAATGATATTCACCTCATATTTCATTAGTTCATTAAAGGGCATGGGATTTACATTCCACAGAGACCTATTAGGGGAAATAGTTTTATTAAAATCCTAGTTATTATTTTAAGGCATATAAATTAATATTCTTATTTGTGAAGTGCTCCCTCTCCCTGCTTAGGATTCTGCATTGACAATTAAAATATAATAAAGATGATTAATAATGAATACACATAAAATTAAAATATCATAAAATATGCAATTAAAAAACACTAAAAACCCTAGCTGAGCAGAATCATTAGAAAAGGCTAATCATGACTAGAAAAGAAGTGCTTCAGGAAGATGATGTTGCTAAGCTTTATTTAACCATGGAGAGTCTTCAAAAAAATGCCAAATTCATGACTTATCAGTGAGGATGATGTGAATCTAGTTAGATCCTTGATGCCCTAAATGAGAAAACAAAAGTGACCGGGGTCATTTCCATAATTTGACCTTCTGGTTATTTCTGTGTCATAAACAGGCCTACCTTAAACCTGAAGGAAAGTTCACAGAATGTAGCCAAGCATGTACTTCTGGTCATAATAAATTTTAATATTATTTTATGAAATGTAATAATGTTTATGTAAATATCATTGTGCACGTATTATTGAGACCAGCTCTCTAAAAAAATGGACTAGGTAACCTTTGAAGCCATGTCCTGCTTCCAAACTCTATTCTTTATTAAATAAGGGGTAATGAGGGAAGAGAAGGCATTGAACAAAGATTTAGGACCCCTGGGTCTTGGCCGATAGCAGTGGGATCAAAAAA
The DNA here is from genome assembly GCA_963574635.1 of Cheracebus regulus. NCBI lineage: Eukaryota > Metazoa > Chordata > Mammalia > Primates > Pitheciidae > Cheracebus > Cheracebus regulus. The sequence continues at coordinate 26,099 of CAUYQU010005662.1, forward strand.
GATGGTTTCATATTCAGGGTTTCAGTGTTCTTATCTCTAAAATGGGAATTCCTCATTGACTGCTGTAAGGAACAAATAATGCCATATTTGAAAATGCTTTAGAAGTATATATTTCTAGCAACTATACAAATACTCTTGTCTTAGCTCATAAGGTGCTCAGATTCAGGTTGACATTTAGGATCCGTCACTAGGTGACACTTCAGGTGATTACTTTTAAGAGCAAGTTGAGCCAATTTCCTTTCTTGATTTCTGATTTTCTCTTTCTTTTTTATTGATCTCAAAATTTATGTTGCCTTTGTTTCTTTGCAATCTCAAATTCTTTCTAAAAAGAAATAGCATGGAGATAAATGAAAACTTAAAATGTGTTTTCACTGTTTTATTAAAAAAATTTGGCCCACAGGATATCTTAATTGGAATAATAACTCATTGTACAGGGAATTATATATTTTCCTATTAGAAATTGATTTCTTTGTAGTTTTAAAGATGGTTTGATTTTTGAGATGCTGCTAGTAAAATACCTGGGAGGTGGACACATTTAAATTCTTGCCTATTCCTTTTATGTACTGGGGAGAGAAATTTTGCTTTCTCACTGAACTGGTATCTGAGAGGGTAAAGCTCTTAAGATGCTGAAAATTACAACCTACCTTGTGCCAGATGTTAAGTGTTCTGTGTGACTTGTCTCCAGTCCTTATTACAATCCTGAACTGTTGGCATTGTGAGTCCCCTTGTACACGTGGGGCAATTGAGGCATGAGGAAGTAAAGTTACTCAGATTTATGTTGCAAGATTACATAGCTGGGAAGCCTGGAAGCGGGGGTCCAAATCATAGAGAGAGGAGAATCTACCACCAAAAAGGAGGAGACGCATTGTCCAAACCTGTCACATATTCACCTGGGAACAGCACTTTTCTTCCCATCTGACTTAGAAGGGCAGACACCACAGACTAGGGAAATGCTGTTTTTACCAGATCATGTTTCATGAGTATTTGTACCCACCTCTCATCATGGTGATCTTTGCTGCTCCATTCAAGAAAGAGAATGAATGAGCTTGTTACTCTCCTCCTCCTTTAACTATCACCTCTGCTCTTACTGCAGAGAGTAAGAACATGAGATTTGAATCATGCACCTCTTCACCACTCTACTTGTTTCCTCATCTGTGAAATAGGAATAACAGTTGGATCAAATTTGGTAAGTCATGTAAGTACTTAATGCCTAGCAAGACCAAGGGTTCCATAAATGTTAAGTGTTACTGCTCTAATGTCCTCAACTACTGGGAACAGCTAGTGTGTACAACACTTGCATATTCTCTGATTGAACTCACCTTAACTCACGAGCCCTTCCATTGCCCCCTGTGTCAGAAAACAGAATCTTGGGCTACAAATTTCAAATGGTGTAGAGCTTAGTGTCTTTTGGTTTGATATTCAGTGAGAGTCAAGGCTCTACTCTTTCTCTTCTTCCCCTTGTGGATGGCATCTGGGTTAATGGTTTGCATACGTAAATCCTTTCCTAGTGTCTCAGTCTATCCGTGGTGCTATGTTCAAATATCATAAACTGAGTACTTATTTTTATGGCTCTGTAGGCTGGATGTCCAAGAAGATCAAGGCGTTAGCAGATTCAGTGTCTGGGGAGGGTCGGCTTCCTGGTTCCTGGTTCCTGGTTCCTTGGTTGTTGTAGACTCATACGGCAGAAGGAGCAAGGGAACTCTCTGGGGTCACTTTTGTAGGGCACTACTCCCACTGATGAAGGCTCTGCCTTCATGACCTCGCCGCCTCCCAAAGGCCTCACTTCCTAATACCATCACTTTGGAGGTTAGGATTTTACTGTCTGCATTCTGAGGAAACACAAGAATTCAGTCCACACCATCTGAGTTTCTAGCACCTCCTACTTTTCACATCATCACTGAGTTGGTCCCCACTGTGGCCATTGTTCAAGGCTGGGTGCAATGAGAGCCGGGAGCTGGCAGGGCCCTGGGAGGCATCCCACACCTCTGGCTGGCTGGCCGTGCTCCCAGCTGGAATGGTGGTCATGGATAATGTGGTGCACATAGGCCTCTCATTCCCAGCCATACCCCATTAGCATTCAGCATTACTTCTGTTTTCCGGTGAGGGAGCTATGACTTCTCCCTTTGGGCTCTGCTAGCCCTCAATGCCTGCCTTCTGGGCTGATATTCAGAGTGGTGTGCCGGCACTATGTGCCCCTAGTCTCTATGCTTTCCCCTTCAGGGTTTCAGAGATGTATCAACAGTGCTTCAGTGCCTCCAGAGCACAGGGACTGGGACAGATGCCACTCTTTTGGTGAGACAGACTTCAATCTGGGTCCCTCACAGTGCACTGAGGAGGGTAATTTGTGAGCCTGTCATATGCAGACATCTTCAGATAAAAAGTGGATGCTAGTGTCCTCCTTTTGAAATTGCCCATACCTCAGGGTCCATTCTCTCCCCAGTACCCCAGGAATCACCTGGCAGTGCTGCATGCCTTTCTCTTCCTCTTCCTCTCTCAGTTCCACTTGACTCTTCCCCAGGTTCGCCCCCACCTTCTTTCCAGGAGCAGCTGCAGAAATGAGGTCCACTGGAATGTCTCTACAGTCAGGGTCACAGTCTGCTGCCTCGTTCACCTGAAGGGGTGTGGCTGGAGAAGGGAGCTTCTCTGAGTGTCAAGACTGAAGAATAGAGTCCTTCTCTTGCTTTTCTTAGCTTGTTGTTGCCATTTATTGGATGCTTACCATGTGTCAAGCACGCAGCTCTGTGCTTCATAGGCAACATCACGTATCCTGAGCGCTCTTCCTAGGAGGTAGGCATGCGTACTCTGCTGCTTATACAGAGAATGAAGCTTGGAAAAGTTTAGTGACACAGCCAGGCCATGAGTGGTGAGCCCAGGACTCACATCCTGAGGGGATTGGCCCAAGTGACTCAATGAGTATTTGGGAAGTTGAATATCTCATGAAGGAGATATTGCAGGTTTACCCAGATTCTCTCTCTCTCTCTCTCTGTTTTTTTTCCCCTTCCTTCCCTCTATCAGCCTTCCACCCTGATTTCTCTCTCCTTATCCATAAGAAAGGTTCTGGTTTCAAGCCACAATTAATTGATGATTCATGGTTGCTTCCTGTCCCCATGTCTTAGTTGTGTTGTTTGTTTCTTCCTGAAATCTACTCTCTATTTAGAAAGCAGCACTTCATGTTTTAGTGCCTGTATTTCCAGTGTCACATCTATTGCATCAACCCCCACATCCCTCGGGGGTGGATTGTTCACGCGTGTTGTGCTTCCACAAGGCATTTTGTATGTACACTGTTATAACACGTCAGCTGCACTGTGGTTGCCAGACTGCTCCTCTTTGGATAGTTTTTTGCCTCTAGGTTAGAACAATTCTGCAGTGTATATGTATTACATATTCATGGAACATATATAATATTTTACAGTCAGTGTGTGCATTTAATGTTGCATTTCTTTGCTCTCCTTCCCCTCCCTCAATGTTATTTACATGTTCTCTAATAGATAACATCTTCAACTTAGGAAATGTGGTCAGTGCTTACCTTTGAATCTTGCTTGGTGTATTGTGAACTCAGGGGTGCAGGCATAGGTGAAATAATTTTTCGTCTCTTTAGTCCCAGGCTTCTGACAATTTGTCTTGCATATATATCAATAGGCAATAGCCTATTGAATAAATGAATAAATAAACAAAAGAATAAATGATGTACCAAAAATAACATGGTTACAAGTGAAATTTATTTAACTATGGCTTCACATGGTGTTCGCCATTTGCTTGAAAGTTTCCTTCTCTAGCTCTCTAACTTGGAATTTTTATTTCGGGAATCTGACTAATCTTCACTAACTAAATGTTTGACTTTTCACATATAGTGGCCACTTCTTAACTGTTAAACTCTGTAGGTCAGTCAGTTGAATCTTGATTTATTTATTAGTACAAATTGGATAATAGCATTTATCTGCTTCAGACATTTGGAAGGGTTTACACCATGCCCCTTTGAGATATTTTTCTTAGGATTGCTATAATCTTCACGTGTTCCAAAGCTAACTTAGGTTGCTAATTTTTCATTGATGCTTTCATTCTGGTTGCTCACACGGCAGCTTTCTCTTCTTCCTCTATCCTAGTAAATTTTTCAGAATTTATTTTTATTTTTTAGGTATTTATCCCTCTCCATGCAACCATATGCCTCAGGAGAAGCTGATTTCAACCCTGCAAGGGTGGTAAAGAGATTCCCGTTTGTCTTGTGAGTAACGTGATAGGAATAGTCATGGGATCCAATTTTGGTGAATGACACGTGAGGGAAAAGATTCTGAGAACTACTTGGAAAAGTTTCTTTGCTGGCAAAAGAAAGGTGCAGATTCTTGCTCTAAGAATTATGTTTGCTTAGGTTGTGGGAGAAAACTATAGTCAGGGGATGACAAGCCTCATTAATAGTAATAAAGAGTATGCATTCTTCAAAGATAAATGAACAACACATACATAGAAACTAGGGAGAGTGCCTTGGGGCGTGATTGCCTCTCTTCCTGTGGGCATTATTATCTTGATGTGACACTTGCCTTAGTCATCATGCGATCATTCAGAGGTCATATTGGTTCTGAGAACTCTGTAGAGCCAAGGGAAGAAACTTGGACCTATGATAACATTTTGAGTCACTGAATCATTCAACCTAGAAGCCTACGTACTGCCCTGGACTACCAGTTATGTCAGAAAATATAGTATCTTATTATTTGAGCTAGCCTGAGTTAACATTTCGGTTGCCTGCAACCATCAGCCTCCATTCTCATCTTTATATAACCAAATTGCTACCGTCCTCTCGAATAAACAGTTTACCTCCTAAGTCTCTTCACAGTTTTTCTGCAGTGCTAATGTTCTCATCCAGGGAAGGAAACTCTTTTCTTTGTAGCGTTATTGACTTTCTGCAGGTGTTCCTATTTGTCTTAGCTTAGCTCTATTTCTTAGGCAGCTCTGGGTCCTTCTAGGCACCTGTACTCTAGTGATTCCTAAACTCAGTAGGAGTTTTGGCAACAATGAGGCATCAATCTATGGTAGATTGTGGGACACTCTGGAGGGTGGATGAGAACACTATCAATAATTATGGGGGGAACAAGGCAAACTGGGACTTTCTTGAGCAAACTAGACCTTATGCACACTCTATCCATTGAGCACTTAGCTATTTAGAAGTGGAGAGATTATGTATCATAGAGACATAGGTACCTAACCAGGTCATCACTCCAAGTAAGGCATCATTGTCCCTACTTGCCAACATAGCCATACACACTCCACCTCTCATGCTCTACAAATCTTTTTAAATGTCTTATTTTCTTGGTTCACTCAAAATAACCAATGATGGATGGCTAATTGCCTCATAGGAAGTCCCTTCAATTTGTCAATTTGCTTAAAATTAGGTAAATAAATGAATCATCCACACTTTATCCTCTATTTTATAAAAATTCATTCTAATCTTTTGCATTTTCACTTTCTCCACTATTAATCTGCCATTCAAAGAAAACAAACAAATGAAAAACCCTTTAAAAGTAGTGAAATAATTGTGTTGCTCATGTTACTCTGTGAAAAGGCTGTTAAAAAAAAAAAAAACCATGACCTGATCACAAACATTAAATGGTTTAGAAGTGAGACCTTCGTAATCTGATTGAAGGGATCACATTCATTTTTTATCTTAGCTTATATGCTTTCCAATGTGTCCTATCTCCCCAGCACAGAGCTTTACTCTGGGAGAATATTAAGCATGGATTTCTAGTTAATTAGTTAATACTATGGATAGCTTCAATTTTATATTTTCAACTTATTGTTTCTGGCAATGAAGGGTATTATAAATGAACTTCAGTTTTACAGCAAATAATCTGGCTATAGAGATAACCCAAAAAAGTGCTTCAGTAATTGCCTCTATGCATACATAGCTTGTTTTTACCATGGAGGGAGAGGAAATTTCAGGGCATTTCAAGGCATGCAAGTTAGAGGAAAAGGTCATGATTCTTTGGCTTGGAGGGCATAATCTGCATATTCTGCTTGATCTAAAAATTTTAAGTGCCTTTTATACTTGTAAGCTCTCTTTTTCTAAAGAGGCTATCCCTCCCTAGTGGTAAGTTATTCATGGAAATATTGCATATAGTAATTATAGTAAAAATAGCATTCTACATTTGCATAGCAGATTATAATTTACAAAGTAGTTTTGCATACTCATCATCTCATATGACCCTCTCCACAACCACTGAAGAAAGTGTTTTTGGTAGAGAATGTTATTAGTTCACAAAATTTGATTTTCTTTTTCTTCTAGGCAAACACAAGCTATTTCCCAGGTTTCCTTGGAGTTAGGTGTGCCCATGTCCTGACCAATGGAATGGGCAGAAGTGATATACGATATACTATTTTTTTTTTTTTTGAGATGGAGTCTCTCTCTGCCACCCACGTGGAGTACAGTGGCAGGATCTCGGCTCACTGCAACCTCTGCCTCCCAGGGTTCCAACAATTCTTCTGTCTCAGCCTCCTGAGTTGCTGGAATTACAGGTGCACTTCACCACAGCTGGCTAATTTTTTTGGATTTTAGTAGAGACAGGGTTTCGCCGTGTTGCCCAAGCTGGTCTCAACCTCCTGAGCTCAGGTAATCCACCCGCCTCGACCTCCCAAAGTGCTAGGATTACAGGTGTGAGCCACCTCACCTGGCCATGCTAGGCTACTTTTAAGCTTAGCCCATTACAAACTCCTGCCATTCTTCATGTTCTTATTTTCTCTCATCAACCAGTTGATTGCAAAGAATCCATAAAAGGACTTCAATAACCCAAGGCAGGGAGTGTCTAAAAAGTACTTGCAGTTGGTCAAATCTGGCTTGCCACTTATTTTTGTGTATAAAGATTTATTGAAGTTAACCATACTGATTAGTTTACTATGATCAATGGCTGCCTTTGCACCACAACAGCATAATTTAGTAGTTGTGACATACAGCCTATAAAGCCTAAAATATTTGCTATCTGTCCCTCAACCTATAGTGAAGGGGCTGACAAATACACAAGATTAAAAGAGCCTGGGTCCCTAAGTTACTACAGTTCTCCATGCAGTGACTCAGAGATCCAGGCTCTTTCAGTCTTGTGGATTTGAGTCCTGCTAAAAATATAAACCTAATTGCCATTCGATTTTGTCCATGGGGGACCTACAACCTTTCTCTTATTTGGAGGAATTGAGAATTGACGCTGTGAGATTTTGGGGGTGAGGAGTCACTGAAGGCAAGGGGCATATTGAAGCAGAGCATATTGAAGCATCCACACTTAATTGTTACATCAAGAAATAACCTTCCATTGTGTTTAATCACTGAGGTTTCAAGGTTTTTGTATCAGTCACTCTCCTACCTTTATTAACATAATTTTCTTATATTCAATTTATAGATGAGTTAATGAAGATGAGATAAATTATTACTTATTTGAGCTCACTTAACACCAGTTAAGAAACTAGTAGTTGTAGACAATGTGAAAGCTTAACTAACCCAGGTATTTTAATTCCAATGTCAGTGTACTTTTCAACCCATCCTAGATGTCAGTACTGAACTTATTATATGAAGAATATTTAATTCTATAGACTAAACACAGTGCTTAAATGCTTAAAGTTTAATCAAGAGTAATATGCTTCTCAGAGCGTCTGACAGGATACAGAAAACCCTATTGGGAAAAGGAATGTTGCAACATCCTTTTTTGTGTGAGTCCTGATAAAATTGGGGCTTGGTGAAGTCTGTTGATTAAATGAGATCTTTAAATTATTGTTAGTGTCTGTCTCTTAGGCCAAGTGAACAGAAAGAGAAAAAGATATGAAAAAAAGAAATCTTTGAGGCAGCGGCTACTGTTGTTACCAAGAGAAATTTTTTTAGTGTAAGAGAAGGCTGTCAGGAAAATCACTGAGCCTTCAACTACCGAATGTCTGGATTTCATCATCTTTGAGGAGGCGTCTCTGGGATATTTGGTTTAGAGAACATCTTGGTGATTTGAAGATGTGTTGAGGCACTGTTCATGGGTACCTTGTGTTGGGCAGAATCCCACTAAAAGTATAAACCTAATTGTTATTGGACTCTGTCCATTTGGAACCTACAACCTTCCTTTTGTCTGGAGGAACTGAGAATTGATACTGTGAGGAGATTTTTGCGGCGAGGAGTTATTGAGGGCAAGGGGCATATCGAAGCAGTGGAGCGTTGGACCCTCAGGATGCTGTATAGAATGGAAAATAAAAATCAGAGACCATAATATGCAATAATTCCAGAACACTAGAGGAGATGGGGCAGGAATATATCAGCTAATTCTGCATGAAATGATTGATGTCTTTCTCATTCTATACCATATCAGCATAATATGAATAAATTCTGGGGCTCTCCCTAGCCCAGTCTCACCACAGAGTCACAGTCAAAGAACTACAGTCCAACATTCTGGAGTAATAAGAATGGTATAGTTTTATTTGAATTTATTGAGTAATATCAAAAGAGTGCCATTTGATTCCTTTCATTCTCCCAGCTGCTTGCCACAGTGTCTACTCATTGGTCCCAATTTTTGTTTTCCTTTTTGTCTTTTAGTTTTCTGTGAAATGCTTCTCTTCACCCATTTCTGTGGCCTCCACTTTTCTTTCCCCATCCTATTTCTCTTTGATTACTCTGCAAAATGCTTCCTTTGTGGACTTTGTAGGTGTGTGTGGGGGAGGGGGGTCGTGAGAGTTAGGAAAAAGGAAGGGGTTGTATATACTTATGCATTAATTATTTTTGTCCCTATGGATTTAGAAAGGCAAGAACTAAGAGAAACTATTTGGGGATAAAGTAAAATCCCTGTTGTAAACCAACTAGCTTTTGACTGAACAGTAAGCAGAAACCATTAGCTTTATTAGATCAGGAACCAATACGCTTTGCCTTGATCATCTTTACTTTGAGGTACATGGCCTTTGCAGGGTTCATCGAAGTTTACATCAGGGTTGCTTGAGAACAGATGTTAAACAGCCAGTGCTTTTTATTTCTGTAAGCTAATAAGATATTATTAGATGCATTCCCAAACATCCCTCCTCCCGTCCCTTAGTCCTGACCATCCCATCCTCTTCCTCCATTCACTCTGGCGTGGAGAACTATTGTAGCCAAATGATCTAACTGAGAAAATAACATTTAATGGAGCCAGACATTAAACAAAGTGACTATGAACAAATGGTGTTGCAGCTGCCTTTCCAGTACCTACTGTCACGAAATACTTGTGAGATAAATAAAATCAATACTACCTGGAGGTGATATTTAGGAATCTTGGCCTTGACAAGCAAATAAGGATACATGAAGAAGTTGCATCCCTGGAGGTAATTCAGTTTAATTAATTGGAGCTTGCACTAATGAAGAGATCATGAAGAACCCAAGCTAAATGAAACGGTACGTAACCATAACAAAAGCTACTTCTTTTTACCAGCATGAAAGGGAAGTAGCTTTGAATTTGGGAGTACATTCTGTTGGTTCACACATAAGCCCTTTTTATAGGACGAAATGGCTGAATATCAGGAATTTCATATGGTGTCAGCCTCATGTGCATTTTACCTTTGATTGAAAGAGTTTGTAAGATATTTAGTAGTCATTTAAATGCTACCTTTGAAATTCCACATTGGTGGGGGAAGCACCCTGGTTAAGGCTAGAGCATAGTGTGGATTCAAAATCCTGTTTATGCATTTTTTTATTGTGTTACTTTGGAGAAGACATTCTACTTATCTTTGCGTCACTTTTCTTATCTGTAAAATGGGAATTAAATGTTTATTGACTGTGGGGGAAGGATTATTGCAAAAACCTGTGGGTAAAAGCGTTACTTCACCCAGGGCCATCACACAAATAGGCAGGTAGACCTTCCCAGAAAAGTGCTTATTTGAGTTAATACAGACTACCACAATTGAGTCGCATAAAGTTATTAGAAAGAAGTGGACATCACCATCATCAAGCAATACCATATTATTAAGTAACATTTAGGAGAGAGTTCTATCTGCTGGACATGTGTGAGGTGTGAAGGATGGAGGCAGACAGTCCTTGCAAACTGTCAATCACTCTGGGGCTTTTTCTTTAGCTTCAAAGAGTGCTTGCCTGAATTCTTACATGTTAATGACTAACATCTACTTATCAGGTAGCCAGAAAACTCATTTTAAAAATATCAACAAATTCTGCATGATTTGGTTTTAGAAAGAGGCATTGATTTCAGTGGGGAAACTTTTGTCTCTCAAGGTTATGTTTGTGAGCTATTAGGCTACAAACATGAGCACAAGGGCATGTGTTTTACTCATTTATGCATTCTCAGGTGCAGCACCATGTGTGACCTTGCCCAACTATCCAAACGAAAATGAAAGATTACTCAAACACTATCAGATTTGTATAAGGAATTACTTTGCGAGTCATAGCTGATTTCTCACTCTCTGTTTTTCTCTTTCAGCTGAACTGTTTTCTTTCTCTTGGTCTGAAATCCCCTAGATGGCACTAGAGAATACTATATTTAAGTGGTTTATATAACACCCTTCAGTAAATGAGGGCAAGTAATTTTTATCTTTCTGCAAATACACATTAATAAGAAGTTGAACAGGATGGAATGCAATGTGCGAGGTTAGCATTTATGGATTCTTTATTTAAGAGGTATAGTAAATGCTCCTTGAAAGAGAATGTGAGTAATTTAAGTGTGGGTATCTCACAACCGATCTTAGGTATTTTAGTTAGAATAAAATTTATTTGGTGCAGACAAAAAGACACAGCACAGATCTTGAGGCTGATTGTTGGCCCAAATGACATTTACATCAGAGCCGTAGAATAAAGTATTGGGGTCTCTTAGGAGGAAGTGGGTTTAGATGGGGCCCAGAGTTCACACGGCCCAGGAAATGGGCAGGTAGGATGAGTGAAGAGGCCTGGTTGTAACATTATGGGAGTGGTGGTACATGTGGTTACTGGGCTCACGCACCAGTGAGAAACAGGGTAGGTCTGGTGTGGGCCACAGGCTTTAAAGTGGCAAGATTTGTAGATCTAATCCAGATAGGTTTTCCATCAGAAACTTAAGGCTAAGCTAATGTGCCTTACCAAAGACCACAGAGCTAATTTGTGATCAAGTTAGGGTTTAAATTCCATTTTCCTGGCTCCACTCTCTCCTCTTTGCCATTGGACCATAATATGCCAAAGACATCTCTAGCACCTCACACTTCCCTAATCTCTTCATTATTCTTTTCTTATCCTCCCTTCAGAATTTCAATGTTCTTGTAACTATGTGCTAGTGTGGGTGCTCTAAGTTGCCAATGGGTTGAGCACTTTCAACTTAGGATGCCTCAACAATAAGGCAGTTTGATTCCATCCTAACAGGAACTTGGAGTCAGGGCAGCTCCAGGGTTTGCTAATTCAGCAGATCAATGATACTATCAGGTGGCCAGTGTTCTTCCATTTCTGTACTCTCCATCTTTTCACTCTCAGTGTTTGTTTTCATGGGTGAAAAATAGCTTTTGCAGCACATGCAGACTTGACCACATCCAGCTGCATTAGTGGAACCATTTCTTCCTTGCACCTCTTTTACAGTGTGGGAAAATTTTTCCCACAGACCCCCAGCAGACCTACTCTCATGTCTCATTGGCCAGAACTGAGGAATATTGCCCAATGATATTGTGGTCTATTACAAAAAGTCTTGGGAGGCTGGCCTTCTTAGGGTATTTGTACTAGTTCTTCAGAATTCCAGGACGTGGTAACACAAGACCCAAACAGGAACGAGGAGAAAGGGACTGTTGATTGTGCCCTCAGATGTCATACCTCCCTTTTCACTGTTGCCCAAGTCCTGGATATCTCAGCGTTCCATCCCCTCAGTTGGAGGAGAGGCACCTCCCCGTGAGGGTAACAGACTGCCCCATGGGGAGGTGCCTCTCCACCAGCAGAGGTGTTTGGAAATGGGCAGGGATGTTCTTGGTTTACAAAGTGACTAAATGACTGTCTGCAGTATTTTGGATGAGAACATCAGAATAAGAAGTGTCCTCCAATGTTCAGGCCAGTCCTTTATGATATAAAATCATTTTGTCCAAATGCCAATATTACACCTGTTGAGAAATGTTGGCGGACAATCAGGACTTCCTACTGAGTAACGGGGGAAGGCATGGACTGCTGAGCCCTCCAGGACTTGGGCAACAATGAAAAGGGAGGTATGACATCTGAGGGCACAATCAACAGTCCGTTTCTCCTTGTTCCTGTTTGGGTCTCGTGTTACCACGTCCTGGAATTCTGCAAAAGTAGTGTAAATGCCCCGAGAAGGCCAGCCTCCCAAGACTTTTTGTAATAGACCACAATAAGATAAAAGAGAATATAATAATTACGAAGATTTTACTTGGATAACACGAATTAAGAAAGAGTCATGATTCCTCTTCAACAGGCAAATAGTGCTCTTATTTGCTCACTGGGGTAAGGATGGGAGGAAGGAGATAACTGGGAAGACGGATAGGCTTGTTTGCTGGTTTACAATTTTGTGGGGGTTGGAGAGTTGGGAAGCGACTAGAGCGAGAAATGGGCACTGCATTTCTTCCCAATTCCCTGAGTGTCATGGGAGAGAATTAAGAAAGATGAGGCAGCAGAATCATTTTATGAAAATAACTCAGTCTTTAAAGTCATAGCAATCTTGGTCACCAAATCCAGGCTTCTTGTAAACTATATGATTTTGGGACAGTTACTAAACTTCTCTGAGTCACAATTAGTCCTCATTGAATTGTGGTTGGCAAAAAAAAAAAAAAAAAAAAAAAAAAAAAGTCTACCTTGTAAGTAATTGTCTTAATTACACAAGAGAGCAGAAGGTGAGTCCCTAGCCAGTGCTCAGTAAATGCTAGTTCCCATCACCTTTGTCTGGAGAAGACATTGTTATTTATTTATTCACCCTTTCTCCCTACATAGGGTTGCAAGGTATAGTGAATAAAAATACAGAATTCTGAGTGAAATCTGAATCTCAGATAAATAACAAATATTTTATTGATACAAGTATGTGCCATGTAATTTGTTAGCATAAGTCTATCCCAAGTTGCATGGGACATACTTATACCAACAAAGTATTCATTTAAAAAAAATCTGGACTTCACATTTAACTAGGTATCCTGCATTTTATTTTCCAATCCTATACCCACATTCTCTCTCTTCCACAAGTTATCTGTAGCCACAGAATGAGTAAGTCAAGCCTAAATTAAATACTGGTCTTTCATGCACATGTTTTAACATTTGCAAACACTTGACACACCCATGAGCTGCACCTTCAGCTTCTTTTAATGAGCAAGCACCCTCCACGCTCAGGAAGAGAGGACCTTGCCTTGGCTGAGACATGATAGGCAGGTCTCAAAGCCTATCTTTGTCTTACAAACTTTGTGGTCGATCTTCCTCCAGAGTGTTTTCTTTCACAGTTGGCTGTTCTGTGTCTGCATAGATCTGCAGTAAATACTGTACTGCACTGCTGAAAAGGGAGGAAAAACATTACCATCTGCATCTACAGCTTGCAAATTACAGCTTGCAATCACCTGCTATTAAATAAAGACACTTTAACAATATTTTGGGTTTTAAATTAGCAATTTACATCACAAGACTCTGAAAATACTAGTCTTTTAATACTGCAATTTTCTTTCTTTTTAACCAGGCACCAACATGTATTGAATTTTTTAAAAGGAGCTATACAAAGTAATGTTTATTTAAACAATAGCCACCAATGGTATGAAACACACAGATGGAAATCCAATAGTTCCTTTCTCACTGGGAGGTGTCACTGGGGGACCTTGATGAGGCTGCAGCTCTCTAATTTACATCATGGGGGAATCTAGGCAACGACCTTTTTTTAAAAAAAAAATAACTGCTTGGCCACACCAAGCTATGTGTCATCTAAGACAGTGATCTCAAGCCAGGAATTAGAGGCAAAGTCTTTGAAGGAGACTTGAAGCAAAAAGGCTGAAAGAGAGTGAGTTCACGTGGGAGTATTTCCCTTTGTCACTGGACATCAGGGCTGAATTGGAGGGGATTGACATTTGTACAAAGCGCAGCGGATGCACAACAAGAAGGGATTTAGAAGCCTACAAAGAGAGAAGATTAAGCAGTTTTGTGCCTCATGGACACTATGTTTATAGACAGAGGGTTATATCTATATCCAAATATAGTAGTTTGTCGTCAAGTTCTTATTATTGGAACTTTATTCTGTCTTTCTCTTGACATCTGGGTGAGTGAATGGGAAAACACCAGGAGCTGGCACACATTGCAAAGAGCTAAGTATAAGCTTTGCAGTGTGAGTCACTGGGTTGTAAATTCCTTCACACAAACAAAAAGCATTCTGGAGCATTGTAACTGTGAGCAGGGAGGCTGCTTTCCTGTGCTTCCCCCGTGCCTGCAGACACCCTTGATGTACAGCTGTTTCTTGCACCTCCTCCAGAACAAGGTCTGTTTTCACTACTAGTGTTTTTTTTTTAATCCTAAAAAAGTGGACACTTTCTTTTCTTTGTTGTTCATGCCTTGCCATTTTTGTTTTTTATAACCTAAGACAGCAGCTTTGATCTTAAACTCTTCCCTTCCATGGTGTACTGAATTTTGATTCCTGTACATGGCATGTGCTTAGTCGGTGTTAGACATTAGTATTTTTGCCAGTAGTAGTAGGAAGGGTTTAATGCTGTACCATGCCAAATTCTAATTTGAAAGAGGAAGTATCTTTGAGAAAAACACAGCTCATCCCATGAACATGCAGTGAGTGATTGGTTTCAGGTCATCCTATGAACACACTCATCCCATAAACAGCTCATCATTCCATGAACACACAGCAGGTGATTGGTCTGAAAATTTGGGTAGTTTTAGTTCCTTCCCAAATTCAATTAACTGTGCTCTTCAGCTCCACAGATTCAGTCTTGAGTCAAACCAAACCTATCTCTGGCAGAGCTGGTTCGTGACCATCAGTGATTTACTTGGAAAAGCAGCCCAATGAATGGCTCTTAGACTTTTCCAGTCCTCCAAGGCTTATGGTCACCTCTAATGCAATTTATCATCCTATCTTATTATCTCTGCTAAGGTCTAATGTTAGTCCCTCTGTGAAGGATTAAATTGGTTTCAATCTAATCTTCTAAATAGAATTTAGATGATTTGGGGCCCAGCTCAACCGCTTCTTGGTCAGAGGGCTTTGTTCAGTTTCTTTTATTAGGTACTATTTATAGTACCGTTTCCTGATAGAATCAGGGGATAATGGATAGATTTTTATTTCATGTTGATTACATTCACGTTCCTTCTAAAGACTTTTAAAAACTAAATGTACAACTTATCACCAGCATAACACTGGAGTCATTCTCATTTGCTTAAATGAAACCTGTAAATAATGAATTTTTTCCTTCAGAAGTACACACATGCTCAGGTGATAGAAAAGTCCTTGAATGGCTATTGTTAGAGTTTCTGGATTCATGGTCTGTCTAGTGCCTTTTAATGAATATTGTAAATGTTGTTAGAAAACATTTCAATACAATCATTATCTGAAATAAAAATATCAGTATTTTTTGATTTTACACTTTGAATTTGTCCTTAGTGGTGGACATTATTTTATTTTTAGTTTTAGTTTTTGAGACAGAATCTCACTCACACTGTCGCCCAGGCTGGAGTGCAGTGATGCCATCTCAGCTCACTGCAACCTCTGCCTCCCGGGTTCAAGTGCTTCTTGTGCCTCAGCCTCCCAAGTAGCCGGGATTCTAGGTGTCTGCCACCACGCCCACCTAATTTCTTGTATTTTTAGTAGAGAAGGAGGTTTCACCATGTTGGCCAGGCTGGTCTTGAACTCCTGACCTTGGGTGATCCTCCCGTCTCGGCCTCCTAAAGTGCTGGGATTACAGCGTGAGCCACTGTGCCCAGTCTCATGTATTTTAAAAATGTGTGTTCGTCACAGATCCTGAGATATAAAAGAAAGAATACAATTGATCCTCACATTTTCCCAGCTAACTGAACAGGGGTTGCAGTCAAGATGAAGGAAGATAGTTGTGAAAGTCCTTTGCAAACTGTGGGTTGCCATTTTTTCTTTAAGTTATTAGAATTATATAGTTAAAGTCTTTTCTAGCATTGATGTCAGGGCCTGAGACCAACATCTAATTCTGGGATCTTAGTGCAGGCTATTAGTCTGTAATCTGTGTGTATGTGCACACATGCATGTAAATATCAAGTTTGTTTTAAAAGCTTCCCTTGAATTTCCCTCCTAAATATGTTTTCTAATACAATTTCTTTTCAATTATGAGACTGCTAATTTCCTGTTTCCATGAGGTAGTCTTGAACCATTTTGAGGAAGAGAGAGAGAACAATCTAGTAAGAGAGTGATTTGCTAACCTTTATTAAGACTTCAAAAATATTTGTATGTACACTTTCTTAATACTCATTAGCTCACTGGTCCTGACATTTTACAAATCCTTGGATACTTGTTATCATCCTTCACATCCCTTTTTATGATCTCTCATCTGGAGAGGGATGGTTTACCTGTTTTAACTACCTTTAAGCCTTTAGCTAATTAGGTAAACATAATTTGATGTAATGGATTTTGCCATTGAGTTTACATTTTAAAGCGTCTCTTACAATGTATCCATCCACTCAGGTTTTACATAATGAGTTTGGCATTACAGGACTGTAGCTGAGAAAAGCACATTTCAGAGCCGTGGTGAATGGGAAGACGCAGAACATTGCATGCCCAATCCTTCGTTTTACTAATGTGGTAAACCTCTTTAGCCCATCTATCTCTTTCAAGAATTGCTAGCAGGGAGCCAAATTGATTGGTTTCCCTTTCACCTTTTAAAAATCTCCTCATGTATCTGCTTTTGTGGCTGGTAATAATCACAGAACAATAAAATTTCAACTTGGAAGGCATTTTAAATGTCATAAAAATCCAATCGTTTACCCCATGCTTGGATCTCTCATACAATTCCCTGCCCCAGTGGTTGGCTAGGCTTCCCTTGAATTCCTTCAGCAATGGGACACTCACTACCTCTCAAGAGAGCTCATTCCATTTTCATACAGTACTAGTGGTCAGAATATTATTTGTTTTTCTCAGAAGAAATTCTTCTATTGACTTGTTCTGTTTTCAGTGGATAGACAAAAACGTGCAATTTTTCTTTTTCTTTCGCACACATTTGAAGAAAACATTGCAAATATTTGTGATGATGCAAGTCTTTATATGATGTGATTTTGAGTCTAGCCATTCTGTGTGCATCAGCTCTGGAAATGTAATTGGCTAAGAAGAATATTAATGATAAAAATGACCATATTAGCCATTTCATATGTACTAGATGTATTACAAACATCATCTTTAATAGCCACCATAATTTGGGTTAAGTAATGTTACCCTTACTTTACAGATGAGGAAACCACGGGTAAATGCAAGTTAAAGATCTTTGTTAAGTTTGCATGTCTAGTAGTTGGTAGAGCCAAATCTGAAGTGATGTCTTTTCTGATTCCAAAGTGCATGTTCTTAACTCTACCTCATAATTTCCTTGATGAGATGTAATAACAAGCTTCTCATATACCCCCAAAACTAATCTGAATGCTCCAGGTCTGGTTTGAGCAATTCAGAGTGGAGAAAGGTTGTCACTTTTCTTGTCCTAGAAGTGATGCCAAACCAATGAACTGATAGAGGTATGGTCAGAGAAAGAAGGAGGGGAAACAAAGGAGTGAGCTGGTTAATAGCAGGGCCCAGGAGTCACAGAATAATTAAAAATGGTGTATTTGGCAGGTGGGGAGGCAAAGTCTACATATGTCGTGGCTGAAGTGGAAAGTTGGCAGGTAAAGAACATAGGGGCATGGATGCTGTTGTATAAATCACCAGTTTAGGGTCTGATCAGAAATCTAGCTCTGAAAAGCTCACTCTCTGGCAGCATTTTCAGAGCCTGCTGTAGTGCACTGTATGCCTGCCCATTGCCTTTGTTTCATTTGTTTTTGTTTTTTTAAATTGAGATGGAGTCTCACTTTGTTGCCCAGGCTGTAGTGCAGTGGCCCAACCTCAGCTCACTGCAACTTCCACCTCCCGGGTTCAAGCAATTCTCCTGTCTCAGCCTCATGAGTAGCTGGGACTACAGGCACCTTCCACCACACCCGCTAATTTTTGTATTTTTAGTAGAGATGACAGAGTTTCACCATATTGATCAGGCTGGGCTTTTGGATGAAGACAAAGAAGTCTGAGGGTGTCAACCATCAGCACTGAATGTCTTGCTGGCCTGTCAATATGCTGGGCTCCTCGCCATGAGGCTTTTACTTCAGTTGACTTTGGGAAAAGGATTTGGCTTTAAAGAAACAGTCATTGAAGCTACACATATTCTGGGTGTAGCTGTATCTCTGTTTGGAAGAATATAACCTTCCTGGGAAAATAGAGACCTGAAAGTGGAAAGGAAAAAGCTTATATTCATAAATGTCCTTAGCAAACAAATAAAATTGATTAGAGAGGAAAGAGAAAAGGAAAGTCCTAGTATTTTTTGTTTATTTCTTGGTATACTTAAGTGGACTGCCAAGTTAGAGGATCTTATTGCCAAAGAAACTTAAGGGACTGTTGAGTTAAATCCTGTTTGTATGGGAAACAGGTGTGGAGAGGAGAAATCTCAATTGATGCAGAGAAGGTCTTTGACAAAATTATACAGCCCTTTATGCTAAAAACCCTCAATAAACCAGGTATTGATGGAACGTATCTCAAAATAATAAAAGCTATTTATGACAAACCAACAGCCAACATCATACTGAATGGGCAAAAACTGGAAACATTCCCTTTGAAATCTGGCACTAGACAAGGATGCCCTCTCTCACCACTCCTATTGAATATAGTACTGGAAGTTCTAGACAGAGCAATAAGGCAAGAAAAAGAAATAAAGGATATTCAAATAGGAAAGGAGGAAGTCAAATTGTCTCTATTTGCAGATGACATGATTGTATATCTAGAAGACTCCATCGTCTCAGCCCAAAATCTCCTGAAACTGATAAGCAACTTCAGCAAAGTCTCAGGATACAAAATCAATGTGCAGAAATCACAAGCATTCCTATACACCAATAACAGACTTAAATAGAGCCAAATCAAGAACGAACTGCCATTCACAATTGCTACAAAGAGAATAAAATACCTAGGAA